>MJUU01050613.1:68470-91526 GCA_002080025.1 Modiolus philippinarum | reverse complement strand
AAAAAAAAATATTTTGTTGATACGCGTGCAAAAAATAAATAATTTGTCGCGAAAAAAAATTTCTGTCAAGAACCCCCCCCCCCCCCTTTCAGGTTAAATGGTCGGTCCCTAAGCTCCACTAAAAGATGGAACACCGTTCAAATGTTTGATATTTTCAGCTTAATAATTGTATTTATTGTTCTTGAATCCTGTCTTCTTCATTCTTAAAAATTAAGTACTGATGTGCCTTTAATAGAATTGAAAAAAAAGACCACAAGGTCATTTTTATACGGAAACCCATATCGGCCACTCAGATTTTTTCAAAGATTTCTATGTTTTAAGATAAAAAATTTAAGATAAAAACTTGAAAATTCAAGATAATAAGATGAAAATTCAAAATTATAAGCTGAAAGTTCAAGATAAAAACATTATAATTCAAGGTTCAAGTTAAAAATTAAAGTTCAAGAGAGAAAAACAATATTCAAGATAAAAACTTGAAAATTCAAGATAATAAGTTAAAAATACAAAAAAGTTGAAAATTCAAGATAAAAAAGTTTCAGATAATATGTATAAAATTTCACCTTGGTACTGTTTGAGGGTTAGAAAAGTTACACGTACCATGGTTTTAGTTGGTTTTGTCTAAGGGTTAGAAACTGACAATAACCAATCAGTTACCTAACAGATCTTTCAAAATATATACCTCACTGACCGTGTGACGGGTGCAGAGCAGGACATGCTTACCCTTCCGGGGCACCTGATGTCACTCTTGTTTATTGAGAGTTCACACTGTTAGTGCTTTAGTTTTTGTGTTGTATATGTAACGTTTGTGTGTTTTGTGGGCATGTGGTGTCTTTGGTCCTCCGTCTTTTGATGTTCTTGCTTTTGCCTTGTCTCTGGACTTTGATTTGTGTAATCTTGTGCTTTGTTCCTTCGGTATTCTACTGCCGTTGTTTTGTTTCAAAAACCTCTTATACATTCGTTGACACTGAGCAGTTTCCTTGTGGTTACGTTTTATACATATTATCTCCAATTTTCAACTTTTTTATCTTTAATTTTCATTTTTTTATCTTGAATTTTCAACTTTTTTATATGAATTTTCATCTTTTTTATTTTGAATTTTCAACTTTTATCTGGAATTTTCATCTTTTTTATCTTGAATTTTCAACTTTTTTATCTGGAATTTTCATCTTTTTTATCTTGAATTTTCAACTAATTATCTTGAATGTTCAACTTTTTATCTTAAATTTTCAATATAGAGATCTTTGAAAAACAATTCTGAGTGGCCGACATTGGCTTCCGTACTTTTACCCTTATTATGAAGATTTTAAATACCATGGATAAAATTGATGAAAAAATAAAGCTAGGAGAAAAAATATCATTGATTATTCTATATAAATGTTGTTGATTACTTAGAAAAACTAGGAAATATTGCAAGTTAGATAATAGTTCTAATATACTGGGGGTACATAACTTACTTTGTCAGTTGGTAATGGGTCTTGAGCTGGCATGTCAGTTAACTGCTAGTAGTCTCTTGTAATTTCATGTTTATGTCCGCATATTTAGTTCTTTCAGTTCCATTTTCAGAATTGACTCAGTCTTGTTGCCTTCTGAATTTTACTGTTGTTACGATTTTTTTTTGATTTATCACATTGGCTGTAGGGGGAAGGTTTGGGCCCAATAAAACTAGTTTAACCCCGCCGCAGCAGGTTTGCGCCTGTCCTAAGTCAGGAAATTTATTAAGCCTTTGTGTGTCTTGTCTTTTTTCTAGTTAGTTTACTTTATGTCTATAGGAGTCTAGGATGATGTTTATTTCGCGGAACTTGATTACTCTTTATTCAGGGGTCGACTCCGACCTACCGTTGGGTGTGGGGTTTTCTCACCGTTCCTTGAAGATCTAATGGTGGCTTTGAGTTGTCATTACTCCCATTTGGGTCGTTGTCTCTTTGACACATTCCCCGTTTCCCTTCTTTTTTCTATTTAGAGAAAAACATGCTATCTTTTCATAAAACTAACTGATTTTATTTGAGTTCAATTAAGAAATTTGTGTATTTGAACACTAAACACTGATGCCCAACTGATTTTAGGACACAAACGTAGATAAAAGTTGGAGGTTTAAGGTTATTTGGCTACAAATTCTGAATTTGATCATTTTGTGCGATACATGACGTTCAGTGCAAATTCATTCTTTAATTATGATCAAATATTTATTCCAAGTATAGAAATCACGCTTTTTTGTCACATTATACTTTTACATCATCATTCCTCCTTTTTGTTTGTTTATAATTTGCATGGTTTCATAAGTTGTGATCGGAAGTTGCGGTAATCTTACAAAAACAAGATAACAGTAAATACCTACAATGGCCGAGAACTATAAATTTTATGTATAAATAGGCAAACGAGTACTGATGCAAACATTAAAAATAAAAAGCAAAATCAAGAATTAAAAAAAAAACAATTTTTAGTGAAAGGCATTTGTGACAACTGCAAAATCAAAGATTACAGGAGTGTTACATCGGTGAAAGATCTCATACACCAAAAATAAAGATTAAAGTACAAATGTACTTCTCTTGAGAGGCTGGGTGACGATCATCTTCAACTGAAGATCAACATTCAATTTCGCATGGAACCGTAATTATTTAAAGTTAAATTTCTGTTGAAGAAAAGATATTACTGAAGTGTTCAAATTTCAAATTCTTGAGAACTCGAAAACCGAAAACTAACACCACGAGCCACAACCCACAAGGGAAGTGCACTAGATAAAGAGACATAATAGAAAAAATACAAAAATACCAAAATTGTTAGAATTTAGTCAGTGTAAATATTTTTTTTATATTTGTCGGTAATAATTCCTCTTTGATGAGCTAAATATCTCAAAACTTTAGTATTTAAAAATTTGTTTGTGATATTCAACCGCGTTTGAGACAACACTTTAATTTTCAGATAGTAAAAGGAAAATTATCATTTTGTATTTGTTCAATTATATGTTTTCTTTCATTTTTAGAAACTTTAAAACTATTTAATGTTATAACTTTTTTTCTGTTTTCTATACTCATCGGAACAGCTAATATTTTAGGAAATAAACAATCATGGAATAAAGTGAACAATGTAATACTTTTTTTTATAATCTGAAATACATTATCATATACTGTGGAAGAACTTTTTTCGTGGACATCAATTTTTCGTGGTTTTCAAAAAAATAACTATTTCATGGGCACTTAAATTCGTGGTTTTGATTTCTATGCATTAAAACCCTATGGCAAAAATACTTTCTTTAACTTAATTTCGTGATTTCAGTGATCCACGAAATCCCCAAAAATTGGAACCAAACGAATAATAGTTCTTTAAGATTAGATTATATATGTATTAAAGGTGTCAAAATACATTACGGACAAATTGGTTGGAAGTTATTAGTTTTAGATTACACTATTTACACAAAAATAGCTGTTCTACGTAATTAATATATGTCATCATGATTCTGCATACTTAGACACTAAATCTTTCAGGTCTTGCTTACTCACAATTTCGCCTACAAACATTTTTTTTTATGTAAATAAAAAAGATAAAATATGGTGAAAACTTATATTCAGATACTTTTTTATCAGCCAAGTTGGCAGGAAATTTATTAAAAATAATAAAAAAAAAAATTCAAATGCACTTTATGATGCAATTATGATGATGCAACAATTTTAGTTTGCAAAAATTTAAATCGAAGGCAGATCAGATACTGTCAGATTATTTTATGGGGGTAACATTGTTAATGGCTGACTAATGGCTGACTATGATATGAATGTTGGTAAGACCTAAAACGATGATAAGTATGTAAACTTGTGTTATTTCTGATTGACCTTGGAGCTGATATTCATTCATTGGACGAATTTTGACGTTCTGCAGTACATAATGCATGCATAAGAGGAAGCGGTGGTGTGATTGAGCTACTTGAACAAAAAAAAAAGAGAATCACTCAAAACGATTGTTGACAGTAATGTTGACATAATTTTCTCGTCAACATGTTTACTGTGACACTCTTGCAACAGATTCAAATAAATCCATTATAAAAAACAATGTAGCAGATATGTAAAGATTGCCAATGAGATATTGCCGTTCAGATAACAAAATATCAAAGTTACTGTAAATTTAATTTCTGCATTTAGACAACTTATGTCTCTTCAGTGCAGATCAAATCAAATCATTTAAAAATCCATAAAGCGAAAAACATTGGATTTTAATTTATTGGTCAAATCTGCAGAGAGTTGGTATTAACGCCTTTGTTATATTTACATTTGGTTTTCCGCAGATATTTATTTTGGTTTTCGAATTTGAAGATATATAGTTTCGTATATACTCATGTTGTTTTAGTTCGATTTTCATTTCAATTTCACAGTAACCTCGGTATTTATTTATTTTCCATTAGGATTTTTACATGTTTGAAGTTGTATTACATGTGTATAATGGTGAACGAAATATATGGAGTAAATGCACCTGAGAAAAAGTCTCTACAAATACATGGTAAAAAACAACGCTTTTATTGTTGTTCTTCATCTTGAAGTCACCATGAGGCCTTCAACAATGAGCTTTGCTTATACCTCATATAAACATGCATATGCTGCAAATTGATTAATACAACGATAACGTAAACAAAGTTAACCAAATGAATATTAAATTTTATAAAACTGAAATATTTTCTCTATAAACGTATTTAAGTAATTTATTAACCAGCTAAACATGCTAAATACAATATGATGGAAAATGCCTATTTATTATCAGGGAGAAATTTTCACAGCCGGTTATTACGAGATCCAAAGCAGGGCCATTACAGCCAGAAAACAGGGCATTATTACAGGGCCATTATTGATCACGTGACACAGAAGTTTATTATGAGATTTAAAGAAACTGCTTTCAGTTCATACCACTATTTACAGCCTGTACGGAGAATAATTTTTTGTTTCAAATATTTGAACCCACTTGTGACCATTCATTTTAATAATCTCATCATAAGGGATCCGAAAATATACATCTTTTCTTGATTTTCTAAAAAAAATATTTTTGTACTTCAGCGGTAAACCTTAATCAAGCTGTATGGAGAATAACTTTTTTTTGTTTCAAATATTTGACCCTACTTGTGACCTCTCATTTTAATCATCTCATCATAAGGGATCCGAAAATATACATCTTTTCTTGATTTTCTTTAAAAAAATTTTTTTGTACTTCAGCGGTAAACCCTATTACAGCTGTATGGAGATTAACTTTTTGTTTCAAATATATGACCCTACCTGTGACCTCTCGTTTTACTCATCCCATCACAATGGATTCGAAGATATACATAATTTAAAATAAATTTTTTGTACTTAAGCAGGGTAAAATCTTGTATATCAACTTTTTTAGTTTCAGATATGTAATCCCACAAACGACTTTTCATGTATAAATTTACGACTTTTCATGTAAAAAAAGGAAAATTATTTTATATACATTTACATTCACTTATCAATCTTTTTAAGATCATTAATCTGGTTAATAAAAGTTTTAAGAAATGGGTATTTTCATAATGACCCTGTTGTGTGTCCTCGGTCTGTAATAATGGCCTTCGGATGCTGTAATGGCCCTCGGCGTTGCCTCGTGCCATTACAGCTATCCTCAGGCCATTATTACAGACCTCGGACACATAACAGGGTCATTATGAAAATACCCATTTATTAATACTATAATAATAAATGTTATAGACGAAATCGGACTTGATTATGAAAAAGAAGGGAAATGGGGTATACAAAATATCAAGGAGACAACATCCCATTGCCAAGTTAAAAAGACCCAAGGGTTACCCTACGGTCTTCAACACAGTGATGATCAGAACAACATACTGTAAGCTATATTTATGCATAGTAAACTGTGAAGAAGCTTTCACAAACTATTGCATCATTTGTCAGAAGACAGTTGATTTGTTAGTTCTTGGTAAGTTAGCTTTTGTTTTTAATTTTTGAATAGAAATTGCTCATAAGTTGCTTCCGAACATTACCGCAATTGAAGAACGGGTTTGGCGTGTCATAGAACCGGCCTTTCCATCTTTCTTTTGAAATGCCTGTTCTAAGTTCGGAACATTACAGTTGACAATTTTTCCCGTAGTATCCACATCCGAATTCCTAATGCGGAGCCAATATACTATAGGAAAACTGGATCGAGATGTGATTGATGAAGATTAATCTTGGGAAAAACTTAATTTACAAGGATAAATTAATATGAAAAGTAACTATAATTAGGGTTTCAGTTCAGGACTACATATACATTAGAGTAAGGAGTAGGGTAAACGTTTGTAATATAATGAGAATAGTGGGTAGAATTCAGATTATTAGTATTTGTAGTGCAGATATTCATTAGCTAAAGATAATCTTGATAGGTGCTTTGAAAATTCTAAAGAAGTTAGACCCTGTGCGTTGTGATCAGATATCAAATGGCAAAGCAAAATTGGTAGATTTGAGATTTGAGTGTAAGATGAAAGAATCTTTGTTGCGTTCTTGTTCATTTTTGTTTACTTGTTTTGTCTTTGCCACACTGTCTCAATTCGTGTTGCTGTGAATTGCCGTTTTTGGATTTATGATTTTAGAATTTCCTCTTTCCTCGTTCTTGCATCGGTATTCGTTTGCCGATGTATTTATCATAAATATAATTTACCGTGTACCTGGAGTGGTTCCTTAACAGGGGTGACCGGACGCAGCTGCAGGTAGTGTCGGGGGAAATACATTAACTTTGTCTATACGAAATAGACAGATGATCTTATTGAAAGCCTCACAGCAAACGTCATAGAAAAACTGTGGAGAAATGCTATTCTTCAAATAGTTTAAAAAGCGTTTACATACATAAAAAATACCGAAGTTACTGTAAATTATTTTCTGTTTTTGCGCCTTTCGACAATTTATGTTTCTTCAGTGCAGATCAAACCAAATATTTGGAAATCCATAAACCAAAATATGTAAAAACTGAGAGAGAACAAAATACAATGTACTACAATATGATCTAAACAGGAAAGCCAACATCAGTATATTACGAAAATGGGTATGATAAAGGTCATTTTGTGTTGCCTGTTACCATGTCATCCTTCTACAGAGGCAGTCAAATCTAGTTTCTAGTCAAAAGTCTTGTTATGACTTCAAAATAAAAAAACAAGAACAAAAGCGTTATTCGATTTGTTTTTCCTTTAATGTTCTGGTAGGATATTGTTGCATGAACATTTGCTCTATACATTGTATCCCTGTATTACATTCAAAGATGTATTAACTACAATACTTTGAAAATCAGGTATTTTTTAAATAAAAAAATGAACCAATCTTAGCACAGAAACTTTCTATAAATACATTCTAATTAATAAAAAAAAATTGAATAAGCTGGTTTGATTGATCTGAATGATCTTGTAGAAATCATGAATAATCGGAAACATTTGAGTGATTGTTAAGAGATCGGGGTTTTACACTTAATATAGTCAGCTCGATTGAACTTGGCAACAATATTAAATATTGTCCACAATAGACATTATAATTTCTTTTCACCTTAGTGGAAATTTAGATGATTTTATAAGTCAATACGTTATGTTTTACTTCAAAGGTTATTGTTTCTTTGCAATTTTTATGTTACAGCAACATGCTATTCGTATTCCAATGAAATAAGCAGAAACAAAGATTTATCATTATATCTTAACATTCACGTCGCATTCGATCGATTGAAAAATTAAGCGTTGGATTTGGAATAGGTTTAGAGTTCGGGACAATCATTTTATAACTTCTCTCTTTGCGACTCCATAATTAACTGACACGTCATCTTTCGTCCTAATGGTGCAAATATTTTTTCTTTAAATGATGTATAATCCGAATTTTTTGAGAATAATTAAATATCGAAGTTTGTAAAGAAAATCGGATTTCGGACAAGCTTTAAGTATTGGTTACCTGGAAAGGGAATACCATCGGGGACTAACAGTCCACCAGCAGCGGCAGCGGCATTGTGGTAGTAAATGCCAGAGTTTCTATTAATTTAGTTTCTGCATATGAGCATTTCGACAATTTATGTCTCTTGAGTGCAGATCAAATCAAAACATTTGGAAATTTATATTATGGAATATTTTCAAAAGCTTATAGAGAATAAATTGTAAACAGGATCTAAATAGTAAAGCTTATATCAACTAATATCACAGATATTCTAGAGGGAGATATCATTTGGTTTTGAACAAAATTTTCTTAAATTCAGATGTTGTAAGTTAATAAATAAAATTGATTTTCAGGCCAACATTGAGGCTTTGGCTTATGTGTTGATAAATAACATCTTTGACTTACAATCATCGCCCCAGTTGTAAAAATAACAAATTATCAAAGTGTTACCCTGTATGACTCAGAGGTAAATTTTCAGGCTTGAACAGCATCATAGTGCCTAACGGAATACCCGATACTTCAAAGACGAAGTAGTACTCCAGGTAGGCACTTAGTTAATCAGTAAGAGACATAACCCTTACTTACTGGTTGAATTACACGGTTACAGTAACACAATGGACACGGCCAAGAGCACACCAATTTTCCTGTATTTCTTTTTCATAGAATTTCTACGTGTTTTATTTCGTTTATGTGTTATTTTAAAAGAAATTACTTGATAGAAAATAAATATTGAAATTTGGAATTTTAGTTAAATATTTTACGAAAGGATATGGAGTAAATGAACATGAGAACATAACACATATGTAAACTCCAACTGCAATAATTTAACTCTATTTTGAGAGATATCTTGACATATCTTTACTAGCATGGCGAAATCACAAACAGTTTTTACCGAAATTGCCACCTTTGAAGTCAAATTAAACAAAGAATTAGACATAAAGGGATTATTTTTTTTGTATTACAAATCACTCAATACATTACCAATATATATCCTGAAAATTTTAAAAAGTGAATACAATATACAGCCGAATAACACAAATATCGACAATTTCTGAGAATGACCCGGAATGAAGCCGTCGTCTTTTTTAGGGGTTAGAATTTTGATACAACAGTAAATTTCTATAAATAGCTAGGTAAATTTCCATGTCAGACAAGTCTGACTATTGGACTTTTCAATACCCTCGAGGACCTCTGTTGTACCAGCAGTGGCATCGGTCCAATGGTTTCAAGATAAAAGAGATACCCAAGTTGCATAAATAGCAGTAAATCTAGTTGTGCTGTACACGTTTTTCGGTTTTCTGAAAAAAGTAGTATCGTTTATACATTACAAAAATACAGGATAACAGTAAACACCTACGATGGCCTGGAACTGCAATCACATGCCACAATTCATACGAGAACTGCACTAGAAAACAATAATGAAGACAAGAGACAAACGTAAATAACCATAGGAATTCGAGATAGCCGGACTCGGTACCGGGACTAGCAAAAGCTAGTGGTAAGGTAAAATCGGTTTAAGGGTACCCAATCCTCCCCTTTCTCTATCCGGTTTCCCTTTAGTATAATAAAAATGTGTATTTATTTATTTATTATTTGTCGCTTTTGCATTATAAATAATCTATTTTTAAATATAATAATATATTTTCATGGATAGAGAGTCCTTTCTATAAAGCTACACGTTGACCGTTCTATTTTCCGGGCATTCTATACTACTCAACAAAAGAAACGATACACAATTAATTTCTAGATATTTTCTGTATTTCGCACTTAAAAGTTTCTTCTTTATATACTAATGTATTCAACGTCAAAATACATCTGTTTATTCCGTTTCTAAACCAATTCTAAAAACGGATGCGATAAAATCCGGAATGGAAATTTTTTGCCCGATGAACGAGTACGATGAAGTTTGTTTCAGAACAATGAATCAATTTTTTTTCACTTAATACTGAGATGATCATTTCTTTCAACTGTCTACGACCTTTCAATAGCAATTTCTTTTTGAGTTTCTACCGGACACTACCGCAACAGAAGGGGAGGTTAGGTATGCCACAAAATCGGTGTACCAAGTCAGGATCATTGTGGTCGACAATTTTCCAGTGGTTTCCACCTGCCTTGTCTTTGTGCGTCATAAACTTTGGCTCTTGAGAATTCTGTCCGTAAATAATTACCCTTTCGAAATAAACTTTGGCCTCTATTTTTTTCAATGCATTAGCTTTAACAATAAAAAAATAGTAACACAAAAGAAAACAACAAAAACTATTACAAGGCTTTCCGGGAAACATAATTTAGTGATCATTTAAAAGACCTTATTGTGTCCCTGAAATCAGTTAAAAGCATTTTCCGGATGTAATTATTGTATAGAGATATTAATAAAAATTTCAGGAGCGATTAGGGCTACTTTTTTATATATATTGTTTATATTTGGTCAAGATCGATGAAATATTTCCAAATAGTTCTCTTACAGAAAATGACAAGGTAATTGAAATTCTAGATAATGACTATGTTCATCAATACATAATGCAACAAAAAATCGACCCATGTAAATCTTATATAATTAGTAATTATTTCTTATGATGCATAATCACATCGTCTCTTTAGAAGTATTACTATATTTTCACATGCTATTTACTTGTTGTTTTATTTCATTTCTGGTTGAGAAAATGATTGTGAAATAAAATGTTTGTGAATCTATTTTTCTTTGAATTGTTTCACACTGTTGTAATAATAGAAACAGTATTTGTCCAACGTCAAAAGGATATGATTTACTGTAACGCTACAATACTGGATATAAATGTACCATATTGGACAGTATGTGCTGAACTATGTTCAAGGATGGCCACGTGTGAATCATTTAATTTTAAGGACAATACTAAATCATGTGAATTAAATAATTATGCTCCAGAGGCAGGCTCCAGTCTTATAATTGATAGTCCCATGAACAGTTTTGTAGACATGTCGACAATGTCACAGGTAAGTTCTCTCTAAGGTAAGTGAGAAACCAACCGTCAGTCTAATACGAGCAATCCAAAGACAATGGTAACGTCGTAAAAGAAAGAGAAAGAGACATTACATGAGCACGGTACAGAAAAGAAAATGAATACACATTCATATTAAGTTAAGACACATAAGTTACTGTTAATTTATTTTCTGCATATGCGCATGTCGACAATTTATGTCGCATCAGTGTAGATAAAACCAAAACATTTGGAAGTCCATTAATAGAAAAACGTGTAAAACCTGATAAAGAACAAATTACCAACATACTCAAAACAGAAAAGCCAAAGTTCAGCTAAGGAAAAAGCTATGCAAGAGGGAGATGCTCCTCAGTTTTAATCAAATTTGGTAAAGTTTAGATATTGCATATTTCAATGAAATCGGTTTTCGGGTCAGCACCGAAATACTGACTACTTGGTTGGTGAATACCCGCGGGGACTAACAGTCCACCAGCAAAGGAATCGACCCAGTGGTAATAAATAACAAAATACCGAAGTTACTGTTAATTTATCTTCAGCATTTGCGCATTTCGACCATTTATGTGGCATCAGTGCAGATAAAACCAAAACATTTGGAAGTCCATTAACAGAAAAACGTGTAAAACCTAATAGAGAACAAATTACCAAAATGATCAAAATAGAAAAGCCAAAATTTCAGCTAAGGACAGAGCTATGCAAGAGGGAGATGCTCCTTAATTGTAATCAAGTTTAGTAAAATTTAGATATTGCATATTTCAGTGTAATCGGTTTTCGGGTCATGAACAAGACAGACCCAATAAAAAAAACATGGGTGACATCAGGTGCACCGGTAGAGTAAGCATCTCTTAATTTTTTTGTTTTTGTTTAGAATTTAAAAAATGTAATAATTTATTTTAGTTTTGTTAGTTACATTCTATTTAAAATTGTGTCTGCGAAAATTAACTGGTTGTTAAGACATTTCCACAAAAATATAAAATTAGACAAAAAAGAAAACGATACATGACAAATTACATACTATTAAAAAATATTAGACTGAAACAAAAAAAATATTTTAGAAAGACGCCCGCCCATGTAGTATAGAAAACTATAAATCTCGATAACTTAGGAAGTTGTTACTATTCATTTTAACTAATTCAAGTTTCAAGATAACAGCCTGTTTTAACTTTAACCACTATAGACTATATAATTTTTCCAGTTTATTTACGAAATGAAATGCTTGCTTTGTAAATGACATGTTACGAGTAAAATGAATCTGTAAAGGAACTATAATAATAATTAATTGAAGAAATTCAAGTTTTATGAATTGAAATGAAAGTGGACATTTTCAGGTAGATTCACGTCTTCCCGGATTTGACTACCGACTTTGACATTTTCGCGGCTTGAATCACTCACAGTGTGACGGGTGCTGTTAATAGAGCAGGACATGCTTACCCTTCCGGAGCACCTGATGTCACTCTCAGTTTCACTGGAGTTCACACTGTGAGTGCCTTTGTTCTGAATGTTGTAATTTCTGGTTCTGTGTTTTGTATCTGTCTAACGTCATTGTTTTTGTGTCTAACGTCATTTTTTCTGTGTTCTCGTTTTTACCCTGTCTTTGGACTTCGATTTGTGTGAATTTCACCCCTTTGTTCCTTCGGTATTCTACTGCCGTTGTTTTAGATTCGAGAAAAACAGGAAAAAAATAAAGGGATTCTAGGTAGATGTATGCGAGACAAAATCCCTTCAAATACATGCATCTGTTGAAACTAATATCAAAAGGCAGGAGTACCACGACAAAATGCCAACAGATATAAGCAACAAAATACCGAAGTTATTGTAAATTTATTTTCTGCATTTTGCCATTTCGACAACTTATGTCTTGCAGTGTAAGTCAAGTCAAAATATTTGGAAGACCATAATCCAAAAATGTGTAAAATGTGATAGAGGACAAATTACCAAAAAGTCATCTCATGTTCATTTTCTCCATATCCTTTCGTAAAATATCTAAATGGAAAGCAAAACACAACTAATAACAGAGGTATGCAAGAGGGAGAAACTACTCTGTTTTAAGACAAAAATTTTTAAAACCTAGATATTGCAAGTAAAAGATTACATTAAAAGATATTCGGTGCTGTATAAAAAATTATTTTAACAATAAAAAATGGAGAAACCCTTGAAGTCGATATGCTAAACAAAAGTTAAGGGTATGTAAATTTTTAGCTCACACTTGTATCATGTTGAAAAAAGTAAATAACTTGTAATGAAAAAGAAGATTCGCAAGGTCATTAACTCATTGTAGAACAATGCTTCAAATGGAAAAAGATTCTATGGAAAATGTTTTTGTAACGTATACGTTACTTAATGTTCAGGCAGTTCGGTAGTATTCCGCCATTTTGATTTCATGTTGTATGCTTTGATAATTATTTTTCATTTTAAAATTTAGAGAAGAATCTTTTAAATATTTCACTTACAACACAAGTTTTTGGCCAATTTCTAATTGGTCAAATTTTGACCAGAGGTCCCCGAGGATATTCACCAGCCCAATATTCAGACTTGTCTGACATGAAAAATTGACCTTTCATTTTATAAAAATTTACTGTTTCTAATCAAAATTTAACCCCTTAAATATACTTGAGCTTCATTCCTTGTATAGCACTTAGTCCTTGGTACTGGATTTGGCCTCCTATTTCGATGTAATTTGGTAATGAGTACTTCTTTTTTTACTACTTTTGAATTATGGCTTTCCATATTATTTGATTTCAATGCTCCCTGAACTTTCCTTTTCTGAGCACTCATTTACCTACCTCTCAAGCCTGCCTATGGAGAGAACAATTCACAGTTGATTCGCTACTGTCGAGCATGAACATTTAGTAGTTTATACAGTGATTTTTTCATATAGCAAAAACACTGTCCTAAAAGCTCCTCAGTCAGTGATTTTTTCAGCCTTTGTTACTTTCATCCTTTCAGAAATTCAATGGCCGTCACAATGACATCATTGACAGATTGGACGTGTCTGAGTCCCTTATGAAAACGGAATTATCAGCTAGATTTCACGTCCTCACGGATTTGAAATAACCGGTCTTGACTCAACCCTGGATTGCCTCACTGATAGTGTGACGGGTGCAGCTAGAGGCACAGGAATGCTTACCCTTTAGGGGCACATGATGTCAATTCCGGTTGTCATGGGAGTTCACACTAAGGGTTCCTTAGTTCGTAATGTTGTCTTTAAATTTCTGTGCATTGTAGCTGTTTCATGTCCCTGTTTTGTCTTTTTTTTTCTCTGTTGCCGTTTTTGCCATATCTTTGGATTTCGATTTTTGTGGTCCTCGCTTCCCTTCTTCCTTCGGTATTCTACTGCCGTTGTTTTATTTTTGTTTTTAGGAAGTGCGATACAAAGGCGATCTAAATAAAGAATAATCAAAATTCTGTCGGTTGCAACATAAATCATTTAGAAAAAAACGATTATTCTCTTTGCATTTCAACAAAAACTCTCGCATTTTCCGTGAAATATCATGAGCTTATATGGTCCATAACCCTTTTTTTATTTCTTTTTGGAAATTAATTTCACTAAAGTCTAACTCTGCAAACTATTGGAAAATTCTGATAGATTTTGAAATACCCCCGAACCACCTTAACAAAAATCACAGTAACGTTATTATTTTTAAGGGTCTTACTGGCAGCTGTAACACTAACAATTGCAGTCCAGAACAGATGTGTGTAGAGGAGCAATCTAGATCTCTCTGTGTACGATTGCCGAGTAAGTACAATAACGTAAGCAAAATACTTAAGGACATTCGACAGTAATTTGGTATAATTCAGAAAATTGGTAGAAAAAAAACCGTGTAAAACATTGTTTGCACTTAAAGGCACAAAATGGTTTGCACAATAATACAATTAAAAAACCATTGAATACAGGGTATTAAACATAAAACAACGACAGTAGAATACCGAAGGAGTGGAAAAACTCGAAGTCGAAAGATATTGCCAAAACGAGGACACAGAAGACAATGACGTTAGACAAATACAAAACACAGAAATAGAAAACACAACATTAAAAAAAGGCTCTGACAGTGAGAGTGACATCAGGTGCTCCGGATTGATAAGCATGTCCTGCTCTGTTAACAGCACATAAATAATCAGAAAACATTACCGAATATGAAAAGAAAATTCAACAAGAATGCCTTTTGAAAATTCAGTGATCGAATTTAGCAACGGGTGGTCCAGTAAAACAACTTCAAAGAACTGGTAAAAAGAGCAATACCCTAGAATGCTGAGCTAAAAACAGTTTTTGCGCAGAAGTGAGTATTTGGCAAATATCATAGTGTATGTCTCAAACTTAAAATCGCTCGAAAATTCCGTTTGTTTTTAAACAGTAATATTTTTATACTTCCTAGGTATTCAGGAATTAAAATTACTTAAAATTAGAATTAATATTAAACTTACATTTTTTCTGAATTCTATCCTGATAAATTTAATTTAAGATTCTATGTGCAAATTGAATTTTTTGTCAAAATGGCTGTTTTAGCTGTTTTTTCTTCTCTTTTTGTATCCTGCATTATTCACTGATCTGCTACCGTTTACTCTGCTACCTGAGATCCCTTTTTGTTAATCATAAAACTTATTCGAAGCGTATAATTTAAAAATTATATTTTGAATTAAGATATACTCCTAGTAACAGGAAAAAAAACTTGGATCAAAACATCCAAAAAACACAATAGAAAATGAATCTTTCTGAACCAACTTTCTTCGTCATGATTGTGGTAATATCTCACGTGGACAGTATTGATTTTAGTACATTCGTATGTTGCTCTACTGACAACTACTATAATTTGTATCTTTTTCCTTTTTTATCATGAAAAATGGAACATGCATTTCAACAGTATTAAAAAAAGGAATCTTTGAAATTTTATTTGGCTCATATTCGTCCACCTTTATAGAATATATACGAGGCTTAGGTCTTCTTAATTTTCTTAGTTGCACATTAAATCAGTTTTTTCAAGACAATGGCAGTAGAATACAAGGTGACAAAAATTGCTCATAACACAAATCCATAGATATGGCCGAAAAACGAGAACACAGAAAACAATATGTTTGACAGCTACACAAAGCAAAATACACACAAAACATTCGAATCAAAGGAATTCGCAGTGTGAATTGCATTTTGCTCCATGAAACTGAGTATGACATTATCTGAAGGGTAAGCATGTCCTGCTCTGGTAACACCACCCTTTGAAAAAATAAGCTCCCATTTGGGACACCGATACGTCATATCTTTCAACGATGTTATGGTGACGGGCTTATATTTTTAAGTGATAAATGCAACATAGGCTGAACAAGTTCCTGACAAGCAGCTTTACAATATATTTTTCAGATTACGAGGGAAGAGTACATACTGTATAAAAAGCTTGTGAAGTTCGTATTTTTCCTATAATTTCTAAAGATTTTATGTAGACACTGGTTTAACATAATAATATATGCTGTTATCACACATATGTATCTGTCGTCTATTTTCGTAGATTGCAAATGGCATGAACATATATTATATTAAAAATAGGACATCAAAGCACATTTAATTTATATTTCTATTGATAGACTTGGTAAATGATTGTGAAGAAAACTGGTTGCCATTCAATGGACATTGCTACTTTTTTGCAACCACTAGGCTTAATTGGACAGATGCACGAGTGAGTTTGAAAACATAAGATTTTGACAATTTGAAAAAAAACAGCCTGGAAAGTATATATATATTTCGATAATCATTCATGAAGAGGTTATCATATTGTATAGTTTTGTTGCCGCTTCTCCAGAGAAGCGGCCTTTATTTGGTCAAACTTCTGTTATGCAGAAAGTAAATTCACAGTAACTTCGGTATTTAGTTATTTGGATCGTTAAGTTTCGACTTAACTCGTAAATAATGCTATGCTAGGATGACGCTCGTGTATGCGTTTGTAATCGTCATGCTGATAATCGTTTCATCGATACACGAGTCATAAAAAATATCAAAAATTGATCCGCTATTCCGACATGGTAACTTATTGCAATTATGAAAATTTATTCATGTTTCTTGAAGAAAGATGAAGTTCTCCTGATGTATTGATCTTTAAATCTTCAGTCCTAACTGTTAACTCACAAGAAGTAGTTATAACAAACAGAGATGCAGTGAATTTGTAACGGTTGGCCTGGTCTTGATAATCAAAGAGACATGATTATCTGTTCTTTAATTATTGTTTTTGACATATAACATGATTTCTGAAAAGTATGGACTTTAAATATTTTAATGTTCATAACATTGAATTATATAGTGTTTTATTTAAATATTTCGTATAAACTTTGAAGGAATATACAAAGATTAACTATTAATTTGAAAGTTTAAATTTCAAAATCAACTTTGGTAGCTATATAGTAAGCAACGGAATTTTTCATGTCGTACCGATGGGCTACGGTTATCAATTTTGCGTGAATCTTTGGTACAAAACGTTTTACCTTGATAAGGTTAACAGAAATACAACACGTCTATATGATCACAATTTGCAGGTTTTGTACATTAACCCAAGCAAATGGTTAAATTTCGAAGTTTTTTTTTCTGCACTAGTCCCAGTTCTCGATTGTTAATAGTGTATATATGGACAATGTTCTTATTAAAGTAAAACATTTGAAAGCTGAAAAGCTTTATATAGTTGTTTTATACTAACAATAATTTGTAGCATAATAATCTTACATCTATTTATAGTAATGATTACAATGAACGGATATTTAAAGTTTTGCAAAATGAGATCAACACCCTGGTGGGTTTCAATTTTTCCATAGCGTCTTTAATTCTCTTGAAGCTAGCACGGAAGGATCGGCCATCTTGTACATGTTTTGCTTGCTTTCGTAACAATATCAAAGAAATAACATCATATTAGCTTTTAGTCCAGATTTTTTTTATCCAATTAAGAAATACATGCATTTCCACTTTCAGTGAGCATCATGAATTACGACATCCTTGAGACGTCACGTGATTTATAGATTTTACTCTTTACGACTTAGAGTAGATTGATACGGTTTCTTGTTCAATAGAACTTTGAAATTTCTATCATACATTGAATTCTACTGTAATCATTTTTAACACAACAGATTGAAAGCACTTACGCTAGACCTGTTTTGAATTTCAAAATACAGCAAAAACTACTGAATGTATTTAACTTTTTAGTCACCGTTATGAAATTCTGAAATTTCCAACATCGCATGGTTTCTGTAATATCATGTTTAAATAACAAAATAAACATTTAGTACACACAGCATTTGGTTAAAGTAAATATGCATTTGGGTCTGTAATTGTGGTCATGACACATCATAAAATTACGAGAAAAGTTCAATTCCTTTACCTTTCCTGCAAAAACACAACCTGTTATGATTACTATCTGACAAAGCGGCGGTGTCCCGTGCGGTGTCCAAAGCTGTTGGACAATTTTGACATATAGACAAACACAGGGCACTCTATGTATGTGTATGTCAACACATTGCAGAATGACTGCCAAGTGAAGGGATCAAATCTGGTGACTGTAAATAACATATGTGAACAACAGTGGTTAGCAAAGATTACTACAGGTAAGTAGGCCTCGTTGATTTTGTATGCCAGCTCATACAAATTTGAAAATTTAAAATTCAAAGGGTAAAGTTATGATAAATGAATTTGAAACGAGTTAAGATAGTGATAAAACTTTTTCTAGCCAATGAAGTTTGGCTGGTACGTAGTTTTAATTAGATAATTGTTTTAAGTTTGCTATAAGTTTCGGTAGTGTGTATATATAACATGATTGACTGAATTTTAAAACTTTATGAAAAAAAAAACTACAATATATTAACATGTTAACTTGACTGATTTGATACAACTGATGACGCCATTGAAGGCGACATTGCTATCACATCTAACATCAATGTTACAGATAAAAAATATGTATTTTTAAGACGTTTTATACAGCATAATATAAAGGACATCTCTTACGATTTTTTCAAAACAACGCTTTGTGAATTTTTTTCTTTTGCGAGATAGTGGTCCTGTAGTTAGTAGGTTAGCTGTTTCTGGTTTGATTTGTTTGTTTATTACGCCATAAAATTCGATACAGAAAGATGTGGTTTCTTTACTCGAGAATCTTGTAAATCCTACAGCTGGCTTGTGATGGCGCTGATACCGAGCCTGACTGTCCCAAGTTCGTATCGCTAACTTTCGACTTTTGTCTTGTGATGGTTTTGTATTTGATGAGGTCTTGGTGAATTGTTTCCTTGCTGTTTTGTTCCCTTTGATACTTTCAGTCATCGTATGTGTTTTGTGTTCTTTTTTCGTTTTGTACTCAATAACCAATGCAATTATATATATCAGAATATCAACTCGAGTTTTGTTATGATAAATAGGATAAATGATCCTTTGCCGCGTTTGTTATATTCCGAACTGCATTACGAAATGACTAAATGCCTAAGTTATTGAAATTTAAATTCTGCATATGCGCATTTCGACAACATATGTTTCTTCAGTGCAGATAAAATCTTAACGTTTGAAAAACCACAAACTGAAAGATGTTTAAAACTGATAGAGAACAAAACACCAATATGATGTAAATGTAAAGCCAAAATCAGCTAAGGACAGAGCTTAGCATGAGGGAGATACTCTTAAGTTTTCAACAAAGTTTACAAAAACAATAGATATTGTAAGGTTCCAAATAGAATCGGCTTTCGGGTTAGCATCGAAGTACTGACTACTGGGCTGGTGAATACCCTCGGGGACCAACGGTCCACCAGCAGTGGCATTGACCCAGTGGTAACAATGACTAAATACCGAAGTAATTATAAATTTAAATTCTGCATATGCGCATGCGCAAGACTTATGTCTTTTCAGTGCAGATAAAATCTAAACGTTTGGAAGACCATAAACTAAAAGATGTCTAAAAACTGATAGAGAACAAAAAAACCAATATGATCTAAATTTAAAGCCAAAATCAGCTAAGGACAGAGCTTTGTATGATGAAGATAAAGTTGATTTCTAGAGATATACATTTATTCAGAGTTCATTTCTTTGAGATGGAGAACGACAATAAAAACTTTGTTCCATCATTTTTTACTTTTTTTAGAGACTTTGTGTCATGTGTATTTATTTATCCTCTTCATTATTAACTTATTATGAAATCCGCTTCTCAGAGGATTTTTATCCTTGATTCTTACATGGCTCTTATAAATCGTCAACCAGTTTAATTCTCGATAACCATTTCGCACATGCGCAAATGGCATCGGAAGATAAGTAAATGAGATGAAAAACAACAATGTTTTTAATTCTGTTCATCATGTTTTTGAAGGAAATAAAAGTTAAGAACAGTTTTTGGTCAAATTATACCATTCAGACAGGTAAATGTGTATTGTTTTTGCTTTCGATTTGAATTTTGAACTTGCATCTGTTGGAAAACGTCAGATTGTGTATTGTGACGTCATAGACACAGACAGCAATGGAGGTGGGAAATCCGCCTTCTCTTAGATCGCTTCAGAATGAAAAATTCAAGTTTGTATAATATTATATTCGAAATAATTAATGGCAGGTATATGGTTATTATCATTCAACCATGGGTTGGGCCTTTATATTCGTAAATTTAACCCTTCGCTGACGCTTTGGGTTAAATTTGAATTCAGAGGCCCAGCACATGGTTAAATTTCCAATAACCATATACCTGCCATGAATTATTTCTTAACTCTTTGGTTTTTCTAAGTTCTAAGTTATTTTTATTTGTTTATGACGTCATTTTTATTCAGCTTAGCAACGACGTTTCTAGGCACCATTGATCGCGTGAAAGGCAAACTGTCCATAAAATAGTGTCATCTTCAACATTTAACAACTTATCAGAACATTGGCCAGAAAAGTCGTAACATAAATTCATATGTAACTTTAACATAAAATATCGATATGAATCACAAATAATAAATCGCATAAGAAAATAATAAGATGGCTCAGTCATAAGAAATGATTTATTCTACGTTTATCATGATATGTATACATTGCATCAATATTATGCTTATCAAGACAATGATGCAGATGACAATGCCTTTTAAAGGTGCCGATACCAAGTCCGGCTTTCCCGAGATTTTATCGTTGTTAAAGTTTGTGTTTTGTCCTATTTTGTGTTTTTCCTAGTATTTAATCCCTTGGCAAGTTGTGCTTTAAAACATCAATTGCTTACATTTCTCCAACATTGCTTTCAATAACTATTGCTCCTTGACATTGTGATGATACGATTCAGACTAAATCTCTTGCTGGACAATATTTATATTCGTTTTTGCACCGTTGTTTATAAACAGGTCATTGAAATCCCCATTGGTACTAATTGTGCACCTCTCTTTGCAGATATTTTTTTTCTGTGCTATAACGAACGGGACTTCTTCAAGAAACTACTAAATAGAACTGTACCAAACAGTGATAAACTTATTTTAACTTTCAATTAAAACAGCAGACTGAGGTACATTAACGATATCCTGACTAACGACTTACCCACAAGAACTGAAACTTAATAAAGCAAACAATGATTCTAAATATGTCTTTTTTTGGATCCTAGTGTCACCACTGACTCTGATGAAATACAAACCTACACTCTAAAAAAATATTACTTACTATTGTTTAAAACAAGTAATCAATTACTCAAATTAAGTAAATATTTAAGTATTTAAAGTTGTCAGAATCTTAAGTAATTACCAATCATGACTAGTAATACTTAGTAATGAATTACTAAGTATTCCAATTACTAAGTAATGAATTTACTTATTTCTTATAGTAAAACGGTTACTTAAATTAGTATGAAAATAAGTAACTATAATACTTGAACATAAGTAGTTCAAATACAAAATCTAGTATTAATTGTGATTGAAACAAGTAATGAAATTACTTATTCCACTCGCAGGTTGAGTAATTGTATTACTAAGGTGAGTATTTTTATACACAATACTAGTAAATTATTTACTTATTTCAGGTATTGAATCAAGTAGGACTATTACTTATTACGAATAAAACAAGTACATTCAATGATTTACTAGAATAAAATCATATAACTACTAAAACAAGTAATAGATTTACTTGTTTATGTAATTGGAATAAGTAATCTTATTACTGTGATGTGAGTAATTTTATAACTCAATCTTGTTATGTGTAATATAACAAGTAAATCAATCACTTTTTTGAGTGATTGAAATGCTAGATTCCTAAGTGAATAAATGCATGCATTTATTAATTTCTTACCTTTATTGACTGTTTAAGGGCCCAAATGAGTTGAATATTATTGTACTCTGTTCAAAAACTAAACAGTGCTAACAAATATTAAGATATAGCACATAAATAGCTTTTAGAAGGAATACAAAAATCTATTTTCTTTCTGTTTGTCTCAAAATGGCGTCTTTTTGCACTGAGGATTCGTAATTTCCTGTTCATGCCGAACACGACGAACCTGACAAAAATATACATGAACAATGCAAAACTGAAAACATCATATCCCCGGATCATATCATTATTTTGAGGAATAACTCAAAAAAGTTTTAACGGACCTCAAAATCTAGGACAAGAAACAAGACCAATTAGTGTTGAACATACATGCATTGCTAGTAAATTTGTTTTTGTTTATCGCAATTATTATGTTTTAAAGCATATTTTATATAAATAAATAAACTATTGATACTTTATGAAGAGACCCACTCATTCGGGCATGATAATTCAAAATAAATAAATTACATTTTTACATTGAACACTCAAATGAATTACATGATTAGAGTTTACAATAATCAAGGCGTGCATTTATATAAAAATTATTTGTTTTAGCAAATTAACATTTTAAAGTATTTACTTATCTCTGATGTTATCCAAATAAATGTTTAAAGTTTTCACAAAATATAAATATACTAACTTACTGGACATTATTAAAGCGCACCGATTAAGCGTCCTCCATTCACACACTACACAACATGTACTTGTACAATTTCAAATCTGACCTAATTACAAACATCTGGATTATGTTTCAAACATGAAATGCTATCACATCACATATGGGTCATAATATTACTTAAGGATATGTTGATTTAGTATCAATAAATAAACAAAAATACTTAAACGTTGTAATTACACTATATTTCATAAAATCCCTATTACTTTTTTAATTAAATTTAAAAACCACTTAAAAGTGCTAGTTCCGCAGGGGTAACTTCCTAGTATCATAT
>MJUU01050613.1:47444-66444 GCA_002080025.1 Modiolus philippinarum | reverse complement strand
TTTCAATTTCGCATAAATATTGTGAGAAGATTCATTAGAAAAAAATCCCTTTTATGAATTGACAAATTTTATATGCCACATTTAAGAATTTGTACCTTTTTCTTCTAATTATACAATAAATTTACGTTGTACATTAGTATTTTTATGGGTGTCATATATAAGGGCAGTATTTATTCGGGTATGGATTTCGATCATAGTCTAGTATTAATTCGGATACAATTTTTGGACCCTCAGCCGCACGTCCCCGTACAAAATATTTGAGAGTTCCCCCTCCCCCGTTTGGTGCTAATCTGCTAATTTAAATCTTTAAGAATGATAGCATAAAAGGGACACGGGGAAAAGGGGCTATAACCCCCTTTTAGATTTACTTTAGTCTTATTTCGTGCTTAAATCGGATTCGACCACGCAACAGTCCAGATATTTTTTACTTATACTTCAAATTTCAAACCAAAATAAATTAATAAATAAAACAAAACAAATAAATGAAATTAAAAAATGGACTTTGGACTTCATCTCTTATTTTTAGTATACTTTCATGAAGATACCCTCATAAAACCGATAGATACTCAATTTTTATCCGACATAGGAAATTCAACGTGACATTAAACCTCCAACTTGGGTGCCTGCTAGCAGTCTATTGAAGTATCTGAGCCAACCCTTGTTCAAGGTTTAAAACTAATTCATTTAGACAATCTCTTTTATGTATATGAATGTGAGAAAAACGCGTATATATTCCGAATTATTATGATCTTGTAGATACTATCCGTTTGAATCAGATGACATAATGAAATAAAAATTCAAATTTAATGTGGCTCGAAGGAATCAAATGCCTGTTTATTGTCATTTAGGTTCAGTTCACTGGTGGCTAATTATTTGATATATATTTATCATTGTATATTTTAGAATATTCCCTTAAACTCTTCATAATTTAAACCAAACAGGCGGTATCCATGAGTTTTAAAGTAAACAGATTTTAAGCCGGAAGGTATTTTTTTTTGTCATTTCAAATTGATTGTTTAACTAGCACTTTTACACCAGCTTCAAATAAATATACATTTAAAGTGGGGTTTTATTAATCATTCTAGTATGACGTCCCTCCAATTCTCGGTACAACCAACATATTCTCAAGGTAGTTTTATAAATCCCTACCAATTCTTTGTAAAACCAGCATATACTAAAGGTAACGTCATAGACAAACCACAGCACTTAGAATAATGTCATAGACAGTATCAAGCCGGTGTTTTACCTTGCCATAAAGCAAAAACTCCATATTTTACGGGGTTTGATGGCGTTTTCATACACCTACACTAAAACAATTTCATCTCCCTGGAGCTATTTAAGTGTCAACGAAATAATTCATGGGAGCCTGAATATAAACTGATTTAACATTGGGTTTGACCTTTAAGCCTATATTTTGGCCTCAATTACACTCGGTGTGAAAACCCGTGGTAAATTCAGTATATATACAAGATGACGATATTCTTTTCTTAAATCAAGTAATTAATATTCAACTGTTAATACTCAGAAAGATTGTTTTTACTCAAAACAAGTATCATTTAGTAAAGCATTTGACAAAATAAGTAATTCAAATGATTTAAGTAATAGGTTAGTAAAACACTTACAAAATAAGTAAAAACCAATCATGCCTAAGTAATCAGTAGTAATTAATTACTAAGTAATTTACTTAAAATGAGTATCAAACAATTACTAAGTAAAATATTTTTTAGAGTGTAAATTCATGATAAAAGAGGATAATTTTGATTTCACTATTAATTATTTCCCTTTTTGTTGACGGTGACGTTCCTGTAACTCCATCCTACGGGGTATACATTTCTCCACTAGTATGATTTGAACTCGTTCGTTCTACACTTGACGATTTTAATGAGTGTAACCCCAATCTCATATTCAAACTTTTACAATAAGGTTGCAGACTTCTTAAGTTATTAAATACTTATAAGAAGTTCTCAGAAGATATGAACATTTGATATCTAAAAAAGACGTGACTCGCAAACAGTTTATTTCCTAGGGCATTTCTAATCTTCGACATGTTGTTAAAAATGACATAAAATGATTTAAAAAATCCCAGTGAAATTGAGACGTAACTTAAAAGTGGATATCGATAGCATATTCTATGTCACACCATTTAAATTGGCTTTTGACCTGAATATTTTACACCTATACTGGTCTTTCACTGATATTGCCGCTATCTACTAAAATACTTGAAGACTCTTTACCAGATACTTAGGGAAGTTTTGAGTTTGATTTTTCTTTCGTAGTGCGGCAGTGTTTACCAGCAGACGACTAGGTTCATTGACCTAGCCGGCAGTTTAGCAGCGAGCTTTCTTTGACAAGTCTTTCTAAATTACGTTTTGTGATATTCTTTTTTTTTAAGATGGTGGTCATAGAGTAAGTCGTCTACCTGTATTGAATTTAATTAGCATGTTTGTTTTGTTTTAGGGAAACGGGATAGAGAAAGGGGAGGTTTTAGGGAAACGGGATAGAGAAAGGGGAGGTTTTAGGGAAACGGGATAGAGAAAGGGGGGTTGGGTACTAATGATCCGGTTTAACCCTACGACTAGCCTTTGTTAATTCCGGAACTACGTTTTTCTCTAGACTGTTATTTTTTTTCTAGTGCCGTGTCCTTGTAATTGTAATTTTCGGACATTGTAGGTTTTTACTGTTATCTTGACTCTATAACGTATAATTTTCAGTATTTTAAGAAGTTTCCTATCAACTCCTTTTTATTTCATATGTTATCCAGTTGTATGTAAAACGATATACACAAAAATGCATTTAAATAAAAATCAAGGGCTTAATGGAGTAAATGAAGCGAAGACCACAAAAATCGAAATCCAAAGACATGGCAAAAACGGCAACAGAGAAAAACAGACAAAACAAGGACGTGAGACAGGCACAATGCACGGAAATAAAAAGACGACACCAAAATCTAAGGCACTCATGGTGTGAACTCCCATGAAAACCGGGAGTGACATCAGGTGCTCCGGAAGGGTAAGCATGTCCTGCTCCGCTAGCGGCACCCGTCACACTATCAGTGAGTCAATCCAGGGTTGAGTCAAAACCGGTAATGTCAAATCCGTGAAGACGTGAAGTCTACCTGAAAATGTCCATTTTCCTTTGGGACACAGACACGTCATATCTGTTAATGATATCATGGTGATGGCCATAAAATTTCTTAAGGGATGAAAGCAACAAAGGCTGAACGAATCCCTGACTAAGCAACTTTTGGGACAGTGTTTTTGCTCTATTCCAAAAATCACTGTATAAACTACATGCGCGACAGTTACGAATCAACTATGAAATGTACACTCCACAGGCTGGAGAGATAGGTATATTGCTGCTCAGAAAGGGAAAATTCACAATTGGGAAGTTAAAATCATCACGTTTGTCATATAGCTCAGATTTCAAACGTTCATCTTCATCAATGTATATAAACAGATCTAAGTACGAAGCTGAAATAGGGGTGTCAGTAGTTTCTTTAATTTCAAGCTCATTGGGATAGATCTGGTCTAAATATTCCTTGAAATTTGGATTTTTACGAGAATGTACATCGTCTATGTAGCGGAAGCTGAATTTAAAGGACTGGGCTAAATGTTTTTGTTTTTTTTTCTTCTGTGTTAGCCCTTGTACAAAACTTGGCCTCATACGAGAAAAGAAAGAGATCAGCTAAAAGCGGCGCGCAGTTAGTTCCCATGGGAATCAATAAATTTATCGATTCTTTTGTCTTCCATCTTTTGATGGTCTTTTAATCTAAATGCCTATGATATTGATTTATTTAACAAATCCCGCTTGTTTCTGTGGAGTTTGAATGCAGTAGACTTTATTTTATGTTCTAAAATAATTCGATATTTTTATTCCTAAGCCATAAAAAGTACAATAGCAAAGGGGTTTATAGCATTGAAATAAATAACAATATACAATTTACTGAGAAATTAGGTTCTGCATATGTGCATTTCGACAAGTTGTGGCTCTTCAGTGCAGATAAAATCAAAACATTTGGAAATCCATCAACCAAAATATGTGTAAAGCCTGATAGAGAACAAGTTACGAATATGATCTAAATAGAAAAGTAAAATCAGCTTAGGACAGAATTATGGAAGAGGGAGATACTCTTTAGTTTTAAACAAAATTTTCTTAGATCTTTAGATATTGCAAGTTTTCAAATAAAATCGGTTTCTGGCCAGTATCGACGTATTGGCTATTGAGTTGGTGAATACCCTTGGGGACTAATAGTCAATCTACAACATCGGCCAAGTGATAAAAAATAACAGAATTTCGAAGATATTGTGAATTTTGGTTCTGCATATGCGCATTTCGACAACTAATGTCTCTCCAGAGGATAAAATCAAAACATTTGGAAATCCATAAACCGAAATATGTGAAAATGAGTTTATTTCGTGACATCGATGTTACCAAAGAAAGAAACTTGGACATATCAAATTATCGTCTTTCCTTACGCAGAGTACTTCGGCAAAATCCATATCTGGCTGAACCGAAACTATCAAGAAGCTGACCTCGAGTAAACAAGGAATTCCCCCAAAGGTTAGCAAGCAGTATCCTTTTTACCTACGTCACCAACGATGACTGCAGTTCTAGGAGCCGCCCGACTCCGTCCGTCCGACCGTCCATCCATCACGCTTAGCAGGAACCAAGTTTGTGTAATCTAAAACTTGAAAACCTGGGGAGTAAATGTCAAATGTATCCGTTGTTGAACATTTTTCATCATTTCTGAGTTTGTGTACTCTGAAACTCTGACACCTTATGCCCGATTCTTTTGACAGTTGTTTGGACACATTGAAGATGTTCACCTCTCATTTTTAGCAGATTTGATTTGATTGAAAATTGTCGAATTTTTGCATTGTTGAACTTGTTCCAATTTTATCATCATACTTTAACATTACAGTACCTGGCTTGTTCAATCTGACACATGCACATCCCTGACTAAATATAAATGAAAGTTTGTACTGTTGTTTGAATGCATTGATGATGCGAAGCTCCCCGTCAATTCAAATTTATCCGTTATTAAACTTCTGAGAAATTAGGTGCTGCATATGTGCATTTCGACAAAGCATGGCTCTTCAGTGCAGATAAAATCAAAACATTTTGATATCCATCAACCAAAATATGTGTAAAGCCTGATAGAGAACAAGTTGCGAATATGATCTAAATAGAAAAGTAAAATCAGCTTAGGACTGAATTATGCAGGAGGGAAATACTCTTTAGTTTTTTAAACAAAATTTTCTTAGATCTTTAGATATTGCAAGTTATCAATTATAACGTGCAATTAAAGAAGGTATCCTAATGAGGTAAATTAATACTTGTTTGTATTGTCAAACTTATAAATAGCATTCTTTTATTTTGAGGAACACCACTTTCTCAGTTGAACATGTGTTCAGGTCAGACATGTAATTAGTCTCATTAAATTAATCTTATCACATGTAGCATCCGTTATATTTTCTCTTTTCAATTTTGTATTCAAAAGAGTCAACAATGAGCAAAAAGACAGACAAGATGTTCGAAATACTACGAAAACTAGGTCGCTTCAGTAGATCCACCTTGTTTTCAACATTATGACGTCATAAAAAATTCAAGCAACGGGAAGAAAAGTGTAAGCAATGGAGAGATTCTGCAATTAAAGCCGATTTATTGAAGTTGCTTTCATGGTTTCATCAAAACATTTCTGAAGTAAATAACGTTCACTGACCAAAAAATATTGAGCGATAATAAAATATCTACAAAAATATTTTTTTTATAAAACTTGCGGTAAAAAAAGAATAATATTTGCAGTGCAACATCAGGAAAATTTTACACAAAAAATTAATAGATAATCTAAAGAAAAAAGAAATAAAAGACGATAAATAAGTTATCTTAATTTTGAAAGCTGATATATCGTAAAATATTAGCCCGCTAGCCAGAATATGAAGCTTGGGGCACGTTCGCTGCTCTTATTCGCCCTTGTTCTTCATATTGTGCCTGACAATTCAGGATATATAGCTGACAACATTCAGAGAACATATACTTACACAAATTTCGACTGGACACACAGGAAATTAATATTAAGTTTATAGTTTACAAATGAAGCTTCCCATTCGTCCTACTTGGCTTTGTTAACACTCCCGGTCCTTATAAAAGTATATGGACAGGCAGTCCAGTCCAGGTAATATATTTTTACATAACAGGTAAAAATCCTATGATTTCATTCGATAATCTGACGTCACTATATATGAACAGTAATTTGTTTACATGTACCTTGACAGTGGGATTCTATACTTGAAGACGAGAATATACCTCATGTGACTTCCGGTTTACTATACTTTGCCACTTTTCAAGTTTCTTTATATTTCTGTTATGTTGGGAACCGTTTTCCTATAGTGTTTTTCTGGTGCGGTTTAGTTCCCTCGCTTGTTGGCTAGGGCACTGCACACACCAGACAACACTTTAGGAAAACGGTTCCTCTGGAGAATTACATAATAGATTATTGTGAAGATTACTTAGTAATGAGCTATTTTAGATCATATTGTTAAGTTCGGACTATTATTGAGTAAAAAGAATAAACAGCTTTTTTAACATTATTTGTTACATTTTGTTACATTTTGAACCAATCATCAGAGAATTATGCATATTTATTTTATTTCAGTTTACGATTATATTTAACCTTGATTGTTTTGGAGTGAATTTGAGGAAGAAGAAAAATTAAATCTAATATACTGGTATACATTTTTGGCTACATGTATAATATATCAAAACGTTTATCATGTTCATGTCAATTCGGGCCAGATGGCAGTTTATGGAATGGTTAGTCAACCTAAAAATATCAAATGGTCCATATATTTCTAAGGGGTTACCACACAGTCCATAAAGTGCCATATCCTCTCATTGTTATGAACTATTTATATAATAGTAACTGATGTATACGGCAATATCGTAATACATAGACTGCCCGAGAGCCATGGTATTTACCAGAGGGATAATATGACCCAAGCCGAAGGCGCGGGCATATCATTTCTCTTGTCCATACCATTGCCTCGAGGGCAGTCTGTTTACGAAATGGCCGTATACATCAGTTACTATTGTGTTTATTGCATTGAATAAACCAAATAAATATTGTTTGTTATTCATTATTTTTTATTTTCCCGTGTGAGAGTGTTTAAAAGCGTAACGTTTTTCGTATTGTATTTCTTCGCAAAATGAAAAACTGCAATCAATGTAATTATTTTTCTCATAAATATAGGTTAAAATATTCCAAATTTGTAATCATCAGTTAACTAGTATACCAGTGAAGGCTTTTTACGTTGTAAACTAAATTCTTCTAAAATTAACGTCACAATTCAACCGATCGGTCAATATCTGGTATTGACTGCAACTATCGGTCCATATATGGTATTGACTGCAAGTGTCGGTCCATATCGGATTTTTTTTTTTTTGACCGATGGCATCAATACTGCAAGATAGAGAATGTCATGTGATTGGTTTGAGGTCAATAGAATTTCAGATTTTTTACTGATATGCAATAATTGATGAACGACCTTCTGTTAAACATATCTTCAATGACCACTCGTCGATAAGTTCAAAACTTCAGAATTAATCAGAGGTTAAATTTTCCGTTTTATTTTATTATTTCCCTATCCTTTTACAGATAATATAAACGCAAATATATGGATTGGTGCAAATGACTTGGAAACAGAAGGACAGTGGAAATGGGTGTCAGATAAATCATTGGTTGACGACTCGTACAGTGCTTGGGGCAGAGGCGAACCTAGTGATAAGTTAGGAACGGAAAATTGTGCTTGTTTGTTTAATCCTTTTACATATAAATGGAACGATAACGTATGTGCCGACAGATTCCGATATGTGTGCGAAGTAAATAAAAAATAATTAAGTACTTATTTCATAAAAACACTATCCCTACATGTGCCATTTTCATGTTCGAGAGAATACATGACTTCCTTACTTACAAAATTCTGTTTCATCCCAGAAAATATCTGATATTACATGGGGTCAACGAATCAAGCCGGCGTCAGTCACGTCTGCCAGCCATAGTGAGAAAAGGAAATAAATTGTAGCATGTACTTACCTTAATCTTTAAGGACTTATTATTAGAAAATGTGAAGTGTATCAACTGTTTTATCCATGTGTTACATTTCCAACCAATTTATATTATCCCAAAAGAAAGAGATGTGAATAACACGTGTTTAGCCAACGTAAGATCGGCAACCAGTTTTAAATCAGTTCATAGTAAAAATGACACCGGTGAATAAGGTGTATAGTGACGAGTAACTGGTTATTGTACTGATGCATGGACAAGGCATGCGCACACATTGATCTTGATATTTTATATGCGTAACTCCTCTCTTCTTCTTCTTTTTAGAATTTTGCAATGATTTGTTTGTTTAAATTGAACTGTGACATGTTTATGTAAGGATTATTCTACTGAAAACTATAAATGTATTCAGGGTATACAAATGTAAGTATCGTGCTTTCACCTGTTCTTGAATGTAACCAGTTCTCGATAGTTTTGTGCCTTTCAGTTTTGACATATAAAACGAATTCGAACGTGTCGTTTGTTCGTCGGATGTTTTCAAAAAGAATATCCTTTCGTTCTGTGACAGAAAGAACATGCCCATAATACGCAGCGAAGGTGCTTATTATTGTCATGAATAAAATTTGCTGTTTTTGCCATGCTTTTCACTATTCCCAGTTTTCCTCAAACTTTGACGGGTTTTATATCAAAAACAAATTTACAGATATAAAAAAATTCGCCTGTTTCTAAAGGTAATGGACCTGCAATTCATTCCCGAAAGTAATTATATACTGCTGAAGACATTGCAGAAAAAAAAAGGAATGCCGTTTAAGTCGTTCCTTATCAATTTCTATTCAATGAAGGGAGGATTTCAATTTGGGAATTTCTGTTGTTTGCCGGTTGTTTATAACCAACAATGATGCGTAACTTTGCATACATAAATCATCAAACGATGACAATAGATAAGGAAAGAACAAAAATTCCGAAAATAATTCATAAATTAATAAATGGATAATAAAAAATAAATACAACAAAACAAAAAATAAATAAATAAAATAAAAGGACCCAAAATAATATTTGAAAAATTTACAAGTAATAATTGAAAGCATAAAAATTTAACTGTGCCGGAACTGATTCTCTATTGTTAGAAAATTACATGGATTAAAGTGTTATTTAACGTCATGCGATTTTTTTGGTAAATTTGCCCTCCATACATACCTATCGAGAACTGGTGATGTCAAACACGTCATATCAAAAACTAGGACGTTGGGAAAAGTTTCAATTCTGTGTACTTACTGGATGCTGTCCCGTCATTTTTGAAAAGTGTAATGGACAACATCTAACAAACAAAAAGACAAAAAAGTTTTAATACCATAATGCTATAAGCTATCGAGAACCGGCAACACTAGGATATTATTTTTATTTTATCTTTAAAGATGGTGATATATGTATATTTAGATACGATAGGTTTTTATGCATTATTTGTTAATTTAGATATAATTACATAATAATTTTTGTTGTGCATATTTTGATGACAGTCATGTTTTGGATTTATTTTTATTCTAATCAACAGTTGACGTACAATGGCTTAAATTTCAATAGCTCGAACACGATGAATATCCCGAATCTTTTTTTCCTCTTCTTTTGTTCATGCTTAGACAAAGTTACACCTTGATAGCTCGAACATCACTTTAACTTGATCGGTTTTCAACTGTTTCTTCGGTTGTCAATGTATATTTGTTCCGGCTCACAAAAATTCCTCTGGTAAAATCATTATTAACATTGGCATAATATTTCCGCCTTTTATAACAATTATAATATTACGTTTATTTCGTAAGGAAGAAATACTGTAATTTTTGTTCAGTTGGAAAACATATTATATAATATTTTGTCTAATTGGAACAAATCTTATGATGGAACTTCTGTTCCGTGAGGGGGTGTCCTAGCCATCGACGTCCGAATGTATATTATGTATGTTTAATGCTTTATTAATTTGAAGACGATTACAAATAGCCTGGGCTTTACAAAGTTGTCCCGTGTTATTTTATTAATCTAACTTCGTGGAATTCAATGGAATTCACTTCCTGCTTTTCCCGATTGGTGTCGCTGCTTTCTTATCAGGTAGTTCGCGGGAAAATTAGCATTTCACGTATGTACAAAAATTTTTCCTTGCACGAGAATTTTCCCGTTATCACGACAGCACGGTTAAAAACCTCATAGTGCAGTGGTGACACCAGATAGGACAAAATATTGACGGTGCATTCCATTGCTGTTAAGTTTCACCGTACACTACCGAGGAGGTTTTGCAAGCCATAAAACCGGTTTAACACACCATTTCATTTAAAATGCCTGTACCGGTAGCAACTCAAAAGCAACTGATATTGAAATGTCGTAGATAGTAAATAGAAATGATCATCTCAGAATCTAATAAAATAAGAATCGTGAATCAGAATGTTGAATTAATTGTCTTATATGTAATATAAATATTTAACATAAGCAAATATATATCGATTTCACTCTGTTAAAAATAAATTTCATTCTATTAAAAATGAATAAGCAATATTGCTAAGCATTCATTGAGTAAGAAAATTGTTTGGGTGTAATATGATTTATAAAAATAAACTACAATTCACTTTATTACGCCTCAGAAACTAATGATTATCTTCTTTATAATATAGAATCGACCTAAATAAAGTTATACCAATGTCTTATCTTGGTACTGCCTGATGGCCAGAGAAATAAAACACTTGACATGGATTTTAATTGATCATTTCTACGGGTTATAAATTGGAATTAAACGAGCAGCTTCAAAACAGATCTTTAAAAAAGCACAAATGCCTCATTGACAGTGTGACAGGAGCTGTGTACAGGGCAGGACAAATTTACACTTCAGGGGCACCTTTTGTCTCTCTGTTCATTTTCTAGTTTTCACTGTTAGTGCTTTAATTTTAAGTGTTGGCTTTTGGTATTGTGGTGTTCGTGTGAAATGTTTTTACTATTCTGTCTACTGGTGTTCTCGTTTTTGCCTTGTCTCTGGACTTAGATTTATGTAACCTCGTGCTTGGTTTCCTCGGTATTCTACTGCTGTTTTTTATACCAAAATGTGTCGATATTGCTGCATAAACCAAGTTTTTGAATGATAATAAAAGCACAAAGCAAAACAAAACAAACAAAACAAAACAAATCATGAATGCTTCATATTCAACTAAATGGTTCTATCTAATAGAAATTCGATTGTATATGTCATGGTTGAAACTCCATGTTCATTATTTTACAGAAATAATCTTTGTGTTTCATACCTTCGTAATCTGTATATACCCATTGAAAAGATGAAGTGTTTATTAGATCTTAACATTTAAAATTTAATCGAAATATTAATACCATTGGCTCACTGTTAAAAAAGTTTTAGGTTTAAAATTTGTCTGGATCATGATTGTGTCGTTTGTAACTTATTCAGGCTTGACACATATGGATTGTTGTCTGTTGTCTTATGTCTGTCCATCTGTATCCAAACTATAGTATTATCTTCCTTAATTGATGATAGTTTTAAAACAGACTTGTAGACATATCCCTTTGTTTGTCCATTGTATTAATTGTTCATTATGCATTATGAAACTGCACCATATATTTTGTTTTTATCAATTTTTAGTTTAATTATTTCAAATCAGTCATTACACTATCAATCAGGTTAATGGAATCCTAAGAATATTTAGTTTACAGATTAATGCTGTTTAGCAGATTTCATTAATTATTGCAAATGGGAACCATATATTTTTTATTTCATTATATTTATTTTATTATTTTAGGTTTCAATGCTATAATATGGAATAGTCAGTTTTACTTATTGGAGCCTTATGGACTTGCCTTCTTTCAGCGTTACTCTTATTTTTTTTTCTCAATCAAACTTGCAATACTTCATAAAAATTGCTGTTCTTTTATTTTTAATTTATTTATTTGCAAGTCTCATTACAGTTCTTTTTTAGAAAAATCATAATTTTGTAGAACAGTTTTACATATTTTGAAAATTTGCATATGGTAAAGATTTGATACATTGGTCTAAAAAGCACTCTTAAAGAGTATTAAAGCACTCTTGAAGAGTATTAATATTTTTTTTAGTTTTTCATAGATAGTACAAAGGTTAGCCTTGAAACTTCTTCGACTTTGATCATCTTGATGTAACGTATATATTTCACACTTGTCGTTAAACCATATAGTAATAATAAATTAATATATCTTCTGCAAACCATTTCAACTTGAACTAAGGGAGAATAACAGTAAACATCTACAATAGCCGAAAATTACAATAACTTTTACAATCTGCAAGGGAACTGCGCAGAAATAACACAAATATGTCAAAGACAAACGTAAACAATGATAGGAACTTGGGACTGCCGGACTTGCTACCGGCGCTAGCAAAAGCCAGTGGAAGAGCTAATATTTTACTATAGGATATTGACCAGTTAATGGGTTTATGTTTTTCTATATGTTGTTATCGTTCAATATCTTAAGACACAAGTGCTTTTGTCAGGCAACGGATGACAATGATTGAAAGAGCATTTCGCAAGTTTAATTAATGATTGTTGCCAGTCCCGCATCCATGACCAGTAAAGAGATGGGTGTAGCGTTGTTGAATATAAGCTCAGAATTCGGCTCAAACCGGTACTAAGGCCGTCTTGAACTTATTATGAGGCATGAGTAAAACTCATGGTTTAAGGTCACATGGTGACTTCAATATGAAGAACAACAATAAAACACTGTTCCTGTGTTTATTTTGACCATGTATTTGCAGACACTTTGTCTCATGTGCATTTACTCAATATCCCTGCATTCACCATTAATGAGTACCCAAACATGCTGTCTATTGACTATAAAAAACATACGAATAAAATCAAAAACAGGTATATTACTCCGTGACCACAACATTGAAAGGGAGAAGGTAGGACAAATCGTAAATTCTGAAGATTGGTCATTGGGTGCTCGCCGTTTTTCTGTATCACTAATGAATACATTTTGTTTTTGTTGTAAAGGGTTTTGGGACTTGTTGTTTGTGATTTAATTTTTTGGTCATTAAAAATGTTACCTGTTCCCTTTTCGTGTTTAATGTATACGTTATTTTATTTAAACAAATTATTTAACTAGCCATATTGTCTTGCTTAATCGTGTTTCTAACGAGCATCTTGTTGGAGCCTAAACGTGATATTTAACAGTGGCCATCATGCATGTATGTATGATACGGTCACAGCAATCTCACCGTTATTTTAACTTTGCGGGGGGATGTTCTGTAATTCTCCAGTTTTTTTTTTGTTTTTGTTTCAGTGTATTATGCTTATCAAAAATTTTAAAGCATTTATAGCAAGATATCCTAATTAGATTTCTATGGCAAATCAACTTGGACAGTATGAATGTATTCTTAAAGCTATCTTGTATCTCGGAAGATCCTTTAAGTAATTGTGTTTTTGAATAATTGGTTTTTCTATAATGGGTTCTTATGGTGTCATCGTAGTTTTATTCAATTTTTGTCCAAAATTGTTGATTTAGGGTTCTTAGTCATTCAGACAACGAGGATAATGTGATAGATATAGATATCACTAGAAAGAATAACATATACAATTAATTTCTGTTAATTTTGGTGACCCCTATTTTTTCTCCGGCATTTTGTTTTTTTAAACACGTGGATGATAAACAAAATCTTTTTTTTCTATCATTTGTATGTTTTTTCGGTAAAATGAATTCCTAAATTTTATTTTATATTTCGAAAAATAAATAACTTATGTTTCCAAATTCTATAAAATACCTTGCAATGAAAGAATAGAACTAATAGTAAAATAGCCTAAATTATTCATAAAATGGCCATATGAAGAAATTAAATTTACAGTAATTTCGGTATTTAGTTAAAGTGAAAGTATTATTGTTCGTGGGGTTCCAATTTTCGTGGATTACGTGGTTCGCTTTAACCGCGAAATTAAGTTCCCAACGAAATGCATTTTTCCATAGAGATTTAATGTATAGAATTTGAAACCACGAATTTAAGAACCCACGAAATAGTGATATATATGAAAACCACGACAATTGATGTCCACGAATTAAAGTACTTCCACAGTATTTGTTACCACTTGGTCGATGCCACTGCTGATGGAATGTGTTTCCCCGAGGGGTGTTCACCAGTCCAGTAGTCAGAACTTCGATGCTGACCCGAAATAAGATTTCATCCTAAAATCGCAATCATTATATCTTAATTTTTTGTAAATTTTGTGAAAACTTAGGAGTATCTCCTTCATACAAAGCTCTGTCCTTAGAGCTGATTTTTGGCTTTCCATATAGATCATATTGGTAACTTGCTCTTTTTCAGTTTCTAAACATCTTTGAGTAAACGGTCTTCCAAATGTTTAGAAGAGACATAAGATGTCCAAATGGCCATATGCAGAAATTAAATTTATAGTTAGTTCGGTATTTAGTTATTTGTTACCACCGGGTCGATGCAAGCTGGTGAAAGTTAGTCCCCGAGGGTATTCACCAGCCCAGTAGTCAGTAATCTGGTGCTGACCTGACAGCCGATTTCATAAGAAAAGTTGCAAAATCTATATTTTTGTAAATTTTGTAGAAAACTTAGGAGTATCTACCTTATGGAAAGCTCTGTCCTGAGCTGATTTTTTGCTTTCCATTTACATCATACTCAGTCTGGTAATATGCTCTCTCTCTAAGTTTAACCATCTTTGGGTTAATGATCCTCCAGATATTTAGATTGTATCTGCATTAAATAGGTAAACTTGTGGAAATATCCATAGCAGAAATTGTTATTCACAGTAAGTTCGGTATTAAGTTATTAGCTACCACTGGATTGATGCCACTGCTTGTGGACTGATAGTCACCTACAGTAGTCACCAGCCCAATAGTAAGTACTTCGATGCTGATTTTTGTAAATTTTGTTGAAAACTTATGAGCATCCCCCGTCCGTAGCCGATTTTTGGCTTTTCATTTGGTCAGAGTGGTTACTTGCTCTATATTTGTTTTCAAATATCTCAAAGTTAATGGTCTTTCAAATGTTAGATTTTATCTGCACTGAAGTAATATGAGTCTTCGAAATGGTCATATGCAGAAATTGAATTTACAGAAAGTTCGATATTAAGTTATTTGTTACCACTGGGGCGATGCCACTTATGGTGGACTTTTAGTCCTTGGGGGTATTCACCAGCCCAGTAGTCAGTACTTCGATGCTGACCAGAAAAAAAATTTTATTTGGAAAATTGCAATATCTTAATTATTGTAAGTTTTGTTGAAAACTAAGGAGTATTTTCCCCATGCAAAGCTATGTCCTTAGCTAATTTATTGACTTTCCATTTAGATAATAATGTTCACTTGCTCTCTCCAATTTTTTAAAACATCTTAGGGTTTTTAAACGTCTTTCAAATGCTTAGCGTTTATCTGCACTGAAGAGATATAAGTTGTCTAAATGGTCATATGCAGATATTAGATATATAGCAAGTCCTGTATTAATTTTACACTAAGTATTTCAATATGATGAAATTTTCATATCTTATTCAGTTTTAAAGTAGCAACATATGGATTATATTGCTTTTCCCTATAAACTATACTACTTTGAAATATATACTATTTAATTCAATCTAATGCAAAAGTGTTAGTAAGCAAGACGAATTAAAAAAATTGAAGCATTTAAAAATACATTAGCAAATGCAAATATTTCCACGAAATTTCAAGCACGCTTTTCTCGTTAAATATTTAAAATAAAAAAGTACTACATAAAATTTATAATATTTAATAAATTTTGAATATTGATGGCTGTAGTGCACTCTGTGAGAGATTATTTTTTTTAATTATCCATCCTACACAACGTTTTAATACAAATTCTTTCGTTAGCAGCATTTAAAGATATCGATTTACGCAAAAGAAGTATGGAAAAGACAACTATCCATTATGTGAGGAAAAAAAGGTAATCAGTCAATTTCCTTTTCTTTATGGTCTTCCAAACTTTTCGATTTTATCTGCACTGAAGAGACATGAGTTGTCGAAATGCGCATATGCAGAATCAAAATTAACAGTAACTTCGGTATTTAGTTATTTCTCACATAATATACAATTTGAGGATTTTCTCCGACTTAAAACTTTCATTGTTCAAATAATAATCGGTTAAAGTCAAAGATCAGCCATTGATTGATTGATCAAGCACATGATGTGTGTATAGGCTAACATATGCCAGTGGCCGTGAAACAATTATACACATGTAAGCCGTTAATTTGAAACTGAAGTTCTCAAGCATTCCTTGTACTTTTGTCTTGGATTTATTCAGATGTTGGATTGAAATTCTGATGACAATAATGCTTTATATTCTTATTTGGAACTTTCAATCAATTAAATCAATTAAGATAGAAAGATACTTACATGTATATTCATATCCATGAGATTTTGATATTAGTCGGCTTAATTGAGGAACGAATCAAATCCACCCGAAATATGTAATAAATAAAAATGCTTTTTTTAGAATTCAAATATTGCTAATTTTTGGCCATTTTCTTCCTAAATATACATTAAATGCGCTGGAAAATATTCATTTTTCAGCTTAAAAGGAATGAACCTTTCATCAATGAGAATTTTATAAATTTTCGTAAATAGATAGTTTTTGATATAGTCTACAACGAAAAATGTATATATCACCATGTTTTTACAAGTGTCTAGATAAGATTTTTTTAGGGGAAAGGGGAAGTAATTCTCTGCAAAATTGGCAAAATATCACGTTTCAAATCAGTCTTCAATTTATCGTCGCAAAGGAAAAGCTGTCAAATGAAATTTCCAGCAAAAATATCAAATTTTACTCGTATCTGACTCTTTTTTTTCAAATGTGCAATTGAATTGCGCAGCGCAGTAGTGTCTATCTACCTTGAATTAAATAATCAGGATATATCAAGGATCAATCTAATCAAAATTAGATCTACCAATTGTTCCCTGTGGTCACTGCATGGTAGATCTAACAACATCCCATTTTACTTTAAGTTCAGTGACCTTTGGCATCAACCAATCAGAATCCAGTCTTCATGATTTTGAAGACATGAAGGAGGTAGACCTGGTGTAGGAGAAGATAACTCTGTTTTTCACTTTTTAGCTCACCTGGCTATGCCAGGATGAGCTATTGCCATCACTTGGTGTCCGTCGTCCGTCCGTCGTTAGCTCACTTTCAAAAATCTTCTCCTCTGAAACGACTGGGTCAAATGGAACCAAACTTTAAGTGAATCATCACTAGGGTATTTAGTTTCAAATTTGTTATTTTGTATGTCTTAGGTCAAACAACATGGCTGCCGTTACTAAAAATTGAACATAGGGGTAAATTACATTTTTTGGCAAATTACTCAAAAACCGTTACAGATATCAAAAATCTGACATGGGGGTCAAAATGATCAGCATGAGATCTACGCATGCCGAAATTTTTTATCTAAAAACTATAAGAGATAGAGGTTAAGTTTAGATTGCAAAAATGTTCAGCATGTAAAGATCTACCCACATGGATATTTTGAAGAAAATTCAAGTACCTATGAGTTGTGGTCCTTTTTTGGTCAAATTTTTCGTGATTTTTTACTTTTTGTCCTATATTTCAAAAACGCTTTGAGATAAAGGTCAAGTTTAAATTGCAAAAATGTTCAGCATGTTAAGGACTATATTTTATTGAACACATTCAAGTTTTCCGACCGCTTCCAAGATGGCCGCCAGCGGGGAACTTAGTTTACTGTTTGACCTAATGGGAAAATTCATACGAAGATCTTCTTCTTGAGAACCACTGAATGGATTTGAACCAAACTGGGCATGAGTAATGCTTATGAGGTGCTGACCAAGTGCTGTTACTTTGTTGCCGATCCATCATCCAACATGGCCGCCAGCGTTGATCTTAATTCTAACATTGGACCCTATGGGAAATGCATACAAAGAACTTCTACTTTAGAACCACTGAATGGATTTGAACCAAACTTGGCATGAATGATGTCTATGAGGTGCTGACCAAGTGTTATTACTTTGGTACCAATCTGTCATCTTACATGACCGACAGCATTGGACCCTATGGGAAATGCACACAAAGATCTTTTAGAGAACTGCTGAATGGATTTAAATCAAACATGACATGAATGATGCCTGTCAGGTGCTGACCAAGTTTCACCAGCTGTGAACTTAATTTAACAAAAGATCTTCTTCTAGAGAACTGCTTAATAGATTTAATCCAAACTTTGCCTATGAGAAGCTGACCAAGTGTTGTTACTTCAGTTCTGATCCATCATCAAACATGGCTGCCAGCAATGCATCGGACCCTAAGGGGAAATGCATACAAAGATATCATGGAAACCCATTGAATGGATTTAATTTAAACATTGCATCAATGAAACTTGTGAGATTTTTACCAAGCTTGTAACTTTGGCGCTGATCTGGGAAATGCATAAAAAGATCTTCTCCTCTTAAACTGCTTGAACAATCTCAGTAGAAATTTGATATGAAAGTCCTTATTACCCTCTGTTACCCTATTCAAAGTTTTATGTTAAATAGCTGCCAGAAGGGAACGTAGGCCCTTAAGTTTGGAAACTGCATTCAAAAATCTTCTCTGAAACTGCTTGAACTATTTTAATTAAATTTTATAAAAAGTTTCTGATTTTTATGTACATACACCACCAAAGATAAACCATCAATTGGGAATTATAGTGCTGCAAGACCCAGGTGAGCGATACAGGCTCTTGAGAGCCTCTTGTCTATTACTTACACAAACAAAAGAAATCATTACAATAGGTATAATTAAAATTCTAAAATTGTAATTTTGTTTCCACACAGAAAATACATATTCATTTTGTCAGGAAAACAAATACCCTACATCCGGTTATTTATAATGGTTGCATTTTACACTATATTATTGTAATGCTGTCCAAAGATAATGAAATTATGTAAAAGTCAGATTTATTTCCGGGGGGGGGGGGG
>MJUU01050613.1:37170-47436 GCA_002080025.1 Modiolus philippinarum | reverse complement strand
GGTAATTTATAGCACAGATTCAGCAATTTTATTGATTTTTACCCACACTATTCTAAATTAAGAAAAAATGGGACGGTAGAATTTTCTAAAATTTTAATATATCTTACATAAACTAGTTTTATTTCTATTCTCAGTTTTTGGTGCAAATTAAGCGACAGAATTTTTTATAAGAAGTGTTTGAAAGTGGTCAAAATTGATTAAAAATTTCAGCCTATACTGTTCAGAACCCCCTTGTATGTCAGTTTAAACTAGTTAGATTTACTATCATTATTCATGCTTACTTACACACCTGTCTAAACTACAGATTTTTTTATTTGAAATAATTTTAAATCAAATACAAATTTATTTAGAGCAAATGTCATACACCATAATCAAGTCATGAACGGACCAAATAATTTGAGGAAACGGTATCTTTCATGACCACTAGACATAAAACGGGACTGTAAAAATTGTTCAAAATTGCTGAAAGTCAACATGAACATGTGTTGTCTTTATACTGAAAATATGAAAAGAAATAAACGAGTTGAAAATTTTAGACTTCCCCAGGTCTACCCCCTTAAGTTTTATGATAAAAGCCGAAGATATCGAATGAATTATCGAAACTAAAAGTAAAATGGGATGTTGTTAGATCTTCCATGCAGAGACTGTAGGGAACAATTGGTAGATCTAATTTCAATACGATGGTATCAAGGATTATCCACTGTTGAATGTCTCTCCTAATTTTAAAGGAGCATGCAATAACTAGCGTCTGTCGTATTAGTGTAGTCTATAGAATTTTGTGTCATTTTCGGTAATTTTATTATAACCCCATTTCATAAATGATAAAGTTTTTGCTTGAGAAATTCTGGGAATTGAGTGATTTATGTATAAGAGTCAATGTCCCAATGTAACGCGAGTCAATGTCCCAATGTAACGCGAGTCAATGTCCCAATGTAACACATTTATTGTATTTCTTTGTCTTGAAGTAAACTTAGCCATCCCCTGAACAATATCCTTTCGATTTGAAATGATCGCCCCTACCAATACGTCAAAAAATAAAATAAAAACTATCCTTTATTTTTACTGCGTAATAGTCCGGTAAGTTTATTGGAACTGTCCAATAAGTTGACACACCTCTCCATTACTTTAAATAATGGACTGATGTGATAACTCATTTGATTTATTTGTTCTCTATCAGTTTTTGAACATCTTTGATATAATGGTCTTCCAAAAGTTTAGATTTTATCTGCACTGAAGAGACATAAGTTGTCGAAATGCGCATATGCAGAAAAGAAATTCACAGTGTAACTACGGTATTTAGTCATTTGACAATTCAAATACACTCATTCGGACCGTTACCCTTACTTACTGACGATTAAGCTGTATATTGTATGATGAAAATACAAATAAAACACAAGATCACGCAAAAATCATGTTTTAATTGAAAACAATACAATCATCTGTACAAGTTTGTTAATGTCTCTTGGCTTCTAATTCTAGTTTACAAATACATTATTGTCTGTAAGGTTTGATTATTCAATTTTTTTCATATCGGAAGTTGACAAAAAATTGCTGTGTTTTTTGCTAGGCAACGATGTTACAAAGCAATGATGACAATCGCCAACAAGAACTGAAGCTATCGCTATTGAAAGGTCGAAAATGATACTACACCATAGGGGTCCATCAACCTAAAGATATTACGCGTAGGCTGGCCTTGTACCAATGCTACTGATGTCTACTTAAATACATGACGTCTTTCTTCCCAACCCTTTCTGAATGTTCTTCATCTGGAATTTATCATAAATATCTTTGCCAGTTTGTAGAAATTCAGCAAACCCAAAGTAAAAAGAAATAATCACTCAAAACGTTTATTAAGTAATTGAAAAAAAAATCAAACCACTACATTTCATTTCAGCATCATCAGCGATGTTTTGAGGCTTTCAATCCCTTTCAATCCATGCCAGTGCATCGTGTACCACGACTTAAGTCCTTTTTGGCTGTAACCATTCAGATTTGTGTCTCCACATCTTTGAAACCACCAACCTGCTCTACGCATAGCAGCACAGTTCCCATTTTTGAATTTGTCATTGTCTTGGTCTGGTGTGCTGAATCGGTGCCCGTTATATGGCCCAATAACGTTTGCTGAAATTGAAACTATTGACTTTTACCCATTTTAGAATTTCAATGGTCCTACGTAAGACACTGAGTATCTCAATTCGATCTCTTAAAATGTACGTTCAATTCAATGTTTGAGTTAATACTGTAAAACCAGCTTATTTTAGCGAGCGATTTATTTTGAGATCTTTGTGTGCGTGAAAATATCGATTGTCGCAAATATTTGTTACTCTAATACAAAAATCAGGAGAAGAAAATATAAAATCGCGAAAATAAATTGACGTGAAATGGATCGGAATGTACAAAACGCGAAATAAAGTCTCCGCGAAAATAAATTGGTTTACAGTATTTGTATGTTTTACTATAAATTAGTTAATACAACTTTTTACCCATATTTTCGAGCTTCTACCAGTTATTTTATTGAAAATTTTGTAGCTCAGGTGACTAAAGCCAGGGTGAGCTTTTTCTTTATTATTAACTTCTGTTGTCTGTTCTGTTGTTTTATTGAACATTTTGTATAGCCAGGTGAGCTTTTTCTTTATTATTAACTTCTGTTGTCTGTTCAGTTGTTTTATTGAAAATTTTGAAGCTCAGGTGACTATAGCCAGGGTGAGCTGTTTTAAATTATTAGCCTCTGTTGTCTGTTCAGTTGTTTTATTGAAAATTTTGTAGCTAAGGTGACTATAGCCAAGGTGAGCTTTTTCTTTAATATCAGCTTCTGTTGTATAAACTTTCATTTAAATAGCTATTCATTTTTCACACTAATCGGCCATTGGGTTCTTGATCTCCTTTACAATTGTGTCCGAAAGAGTTAACTGTAAAACTATTCTTAATGTTCAGAATTTTTTATGTTTTAAGATAGTATTGTTCGTTTCATCGTTATAGAAGTGTCTGTCATTTAATCATAAAAAAATACTATCTTGTGCTATACTTTTATATGTTCTTAAAATCTATCTGAGGCAGATATTTGTTTGAATTTTAAAAATCATTCAGGATGTAAAGGGCACATTTTTATACTCTTTGTAGTTGTTCGAGAAATTATAACAGAAGTTTTTACCTTTTGTTGTGAGACTCTCAGTTTTATTTTATTTTTTTCGTATTGTTCGATATTTGTTCACAAATTTGAATTGCAAATTATTCAGTAGTTTAATGGTGTTCATAAGCACAGAACAAATTACATATTTTCCAACAATTGCTTAGTTGTTACTACTTACATCCATATAACTATATTGCAATTAGAGCAAAATAAGAACACAGGCTTGGATGAGCCATTTCTGTTTACAGAAAATTCAAATGCATAGAGTTTGGTACTCTAACAAAGGCCTTAATACTTTGTCGATCATCTAGGTTTAGCTTAGGCTGAGCTTTTGTCATCACATTTAACGTCCGTCGGCCCGTCGTCCTATCTCTTTGCATAAAAGATATTGAAGTTACTGTCAATTTAATCTCTGCAGAAGGCCATTTTGTCAACACAAGATCTTCAGTGCAGATCAAGTAAACACTTAAAGAATACCATACTGCAAAAAATGTGTAAAGACTAACAGTGATCAAATATCCAATCTACTTAAAAAGGTCAAAATCAGCAAAGGAAAGGGTTTTGCATGAGTGGAATACTCCTTAGTTTTAAACAAAATTTCTAAATTTTGATATTGAAAATGCCTTAATTAAATTGGTTTTTTGGTCATCTCATAGGAACTTTCTGCAAGATTGATGAATATATTCATCCTTGGGTACTAACAGTCAACCATCAGATGCATCGGCAAATTTGTAATAAAAAACTTTCAAAAACTTGTTGTTTAGGGATTCTTTTAGAAATTTTATTTTCTTAAAATATCCTAGTTTGTATTTTTTTAAAGCCTGTGATTTACATATAATGCATAAATGAATAAATATATATATATAAATATATTTTTCTAATGATAATAGGCGAGGGTTGGTAAAACAGTTTCAAGAAGCCCTTTTTACATAAATTAATTATACATGTGCCATGTGAAAAAAAGAAGCTGGTGTAAGATCAATTCTAAAGAATCAAAACAAATATTATTACAATAGAATAAATTCTCTTATTCTATATAACATCTCCCTTACTCAATCATACTCGCAATCATATAGTACAAAGCAACTATCCTTGGGAGCATACATCACATTGTCCAATTGTGATATGACCCCAGTAAGTTGACAATTGCATTCACCACAGACATATACACATGCAAAACAATCTCTTACATTCATATTAATCTACACCTCTTTATCATTCCAAATATTTTTTTTAATATTTGCCACTTATTTTCAATCAACATTCCAACTGCATCAGATTTGTACCCTGTTACTGACATTTTTTTCTATTTCAAATGTATTTTTCAAAAAAGAATTAAACCCTTTATATATGACCTAGACATATTATACCTGCAAGAATTAATGTAATAATTTACAACAATAATAGGAAAATCAATAGGTAAGCTGAATGTGTGTGAACCAAACAGAATGTCCTTGGGACCAAATTTCATAGAAAGTTTAAATTTGTTTTTTTCTAAGTTTTTCCTCAAATTCAAGCCAAGTATTCCTTAAAAAATGACATTCACAAAATAGATGTAGAGTAGTTTCCTTTGTCTCAGTACAAAAATTGCATAAGTGTGATTCCTTTATCTTAAATTTATACAACATATCATTTGTGCTTAAAATTCTATGGTGAATCTTGTACTGAAAATTAATTAATCTATTATTCTTTGTAATTTGAAATGGTCGCTGATAGATAACATCCCAATAAAAATTTCGATACCCAATTCCTCACACAATTTTGTTTGATGTTTAACTGGTGACTCCGAAAACATTGACAAAAACTTATCATAAACAATGTACTTGACTTTGCATTTCCTTTTACCCCTTAGTACGAATCATTTGTTACTTCAATTATTTTTGAAAAGCCTTCTATTATATTTTTCCAGTTTTTTGGTATGGCGTGTAGAATGGACTAATATGGAAGAAAATTGCTCCGAACATTAAACTGTATTTCGAACTCTTCATGTGACATAAAATCCGTGTTTTCTTTTACAAGAACATTTATAAAAACTATTCTAGCATTAACCCAGTTTTGAAAAAAAGTTCTATTATTTCTTTTAATTGATTCATTTAACCATATGGACTGGCTCAAAATACCGTCAGCTATATTTGGTGTCTTACGACATAAACTACTCCAGTTTAAAAAATATATCCCTCCAAAAAGTATTAAATTTATATGCAACAGTCTTAATTCCATTTGATTTCATTAACCAAATTTTATCCCCACCATATTTGGTATATTGATCAATGATAACAGTTTCCATGGTGACATATTAAGTGGGTCAAGTAGTTTGTTTATCCCTGACATTTTCAAAGCTTTACAAAAGGATTCTAAATGTGGCATTTTAAGACCTCCAGTATCATATGGGCATATTTTAACATTGCGTTTAATTTAATCCGGTTTGCCATTCCAAAGAAAATTAAAGAAAACATTTTGTATTTTTCTAATGATAATAGGTGAGGGTTGGTAAAACAGTAAGAGATTGAATAAGAATCGGCAAGGCTAAGAATTTAATGACAATTATTTTACCTAAGTATGTGAGATCCCTATATATCCATGAATTTAATAATTGTTCTACTTTTTCTATCTTTTCCTCAAAGTTCAAAATAGTCTTTTCTACATTGTATAAATCAAATTTGAAACCCAACAGTTTAAATTTCCCTGTTTGATTAAAAAAAAATTGTCCTGACAAAACTTTGTCTTTTGAATAATTTTTCGAACCAGTCCATATGGCTTATGTTTTATCCAAATTTGCTCTAAAACCAGCACACTCAGAAATTTTTTTCCAATATGAACAAAGATCCACTTAGTAATGTTTCAGTACCATCTAAGACGAGAGATGGTCATCAGCATATTGGCTAAGTAAATATTTTGAACCATTAATTTGTACACCTGACATATGAGGATTATGCTTTAATGCTTCACTTATCAATTCCAAATATAGAGTAAATGAATAAGGGGATAAAGGATCTATTTGACATACTCCTCTTCTGACATTAAACATATCAAAACAGTGGCCGTTATTGATAATACAACTTTGTGTGTTTGCGTACATGTGTATAAAGTTTTGACCCACCTACAAAATGTTGAACCAAATCCTAAAATTCTAAGGTTTTATTTATGAAAGACCATTCAATACTATCAAAAGCCTTCTCAAAGTAAGTGAGAACCGAACCATCAATCGAAAACGAATCATCCAAGGACAATGACAAAATTGAAAAAACAAAAACAGACACAATATGAGCACATCACAGAAAAGAAAATGAAGACACACATATATACAAAATATACAAAAATGAACAACTAGGAGCCATTAATAAACCACGGGTGAGATCAGGTGCATCGGTAGAGTAAGCATCTCCTGTTTCTTATACGACACCCGTCGTGTTGAACATGTCAAATCCGATAGTGAAGTCAAATCCGATAGAGGAAAAACAAAGTTTAGTTGTAAAGGGAAAGATCTGTTGTCATCTGGGAAACAGATATCCCATAGCGTTCCACAAGATCGTGATTTCGACCGTAAAAGTTCTGTATTGATGACCTCAAGTTATGAGCAACATACCTTTGTAAGCAACCGAGCTCTATCAAGGTAGTCAAAATCTAGAAAACCAATAAAGAAGGACTATTTTCTTCCTCTGTTTTTTCTATTAAAATATAAATTAGTCTGATACATTCCCGTTATGTATCTTCCTTTAATACAACCTCGTTGAGTTTCAAAGAAAAGGTATAATTCTATTAGCCAAAGAAGCAGAGGCGATTTTAGTGTCCACGTTCAACAGTGTAATAGGTCTCCATTTTTTAACAAAGTTTTGTTCTTGCCTTCCTTTGGAACACATGTAATCAATCCTTGAAGTTAAAGAACATATTTCAAGACTTTAAATAAATAAACGATTTAATTAATATTTACCAATATACCAATATCATTCCAGAAAAAAATTGTAAAACTCGGTAGTAAAACCGTCTAGCCCGGGGGATTTACCTTTTTTTTCTTCTTTAAAGCTTGAAGGCATTCAAAAACAAGTAAGATCACTTTCAGCTTGAATTTTATTATCATCTGTTAACTTGTTTAAAATGGATGATTGAATAAAAAACACAGATTCATGTTCTTCTGTTAACACTGGATCAATTTACGTATACAATTTTTCATAATAACTTTTTTGTGCATTTAAAATTTCAAATTGGTCTGTAATTTCCTCTTCGTCATTCAATATTACTTTTGGTATTATTTTTTCAGTATAATGCCTGTTTAGCTCATCCGGCTATGTCAGGGTGAGCTTTTGCCATCCCTTGGCGTCGTCCATCCGTCGTACGTCCGTCCGTCCGGCGTAAACTTTTCATTCAAAGATCTTCTCCTCTGAAACCACAGGACCAATTGGAACCAAATTTGGTCAAAATAGTCCTTGGTTGGCCCCTTAAAAAAGGTATACGGCAGGTCCGTATATCATCCAAGATGGCCGCCAGCGGGGAACATAGTTTTAACATTGGACCCTATGGAAAATACATTCAAAGTTCTTCTCAGAAACTACTAGTCCAATTAGAACCAAACTTAGTTACAATGGTTCCTTCCAAAAGTGTATCCGACAAATCCGTCCCTCGTCCAAGATGGCCGCCAGCGGGGAACATAGTTTTAACATTGGATCCATATGGCAAAAGACATTCAAAAATCTTCTTCTCAGAAACTACAAGCCCAATTATGACGAAACTGAGTCACAATAGTCCTTAGATTGTCCATTCCAAAAAAGGTATCCGTACCTCATTCAAGATGGCTGCCAGCGGGGAACATAGTTTGAACATTGGACCCTAAGAATTTTAGCGGCAACCCCTGTCCAAATCTTTATTTCAATTATGGTCTTATATGGGTTGAAATGGATGGACTTCTCAGATGCCATGGAAACTAGACCAGAAAACTGAAATTTTAGAGAAAAAAAAGTTTTCTGCTAGACATTTTACATTTTATTTTATCAGCACTACATACAAATGTATAAACTAGATTACTAGCGGAACCCTAGCCCATTTTTTTTGTAAAAGGGGGACTTTATGTTTTAATTTCAGCAATATGTATTACCTTGATTATAAGGGGAACCCCTGCCCAAATGTTTTTTTGAATGATGTTCTGTAATTGGTTGTAATGGATGGGGGAGCTTTCGGTCGCTACGGAAACGGAACAAAAACACTGAAATTTTAGAAAAAAAGTATTCTGCTATGTTTTGTTTTCAGAAATATGTAAACACTAATTTAAAAAGAAAACCCCTGCCAAAATATTTATGAAAGAGGCTTGCCATGTTTGATTTTGGCAATGATTATTACCTAAATTATAAGGGAAACCCCTGCCCAAATTATTTTTGAAAGGTGGTCTGAAAAGGGTTGAAATAGATAAAACATTCTAATACATTTGGAGATCCTTTCTGTAACAACTTGTCCAATCAGAAAACAATGGAACATTGATGGTTACATGTACTTGCATTAAAGGTATCCGAGAGGACAACACCTCATTCAATATGGCTACCACCATGAAGATAGTTTATGACTAAATACCGAAGTTACTGGATGCCAATAAAGGATTAAGTCTCTGAAACTACTAATCCCATTGGAAATAAACTTAATCACAAAAGTCCTCTGGTGGCCCATTTCAAATTTGCATTTGGCATGTCTTCATTCAATCCAAGGTGTCCTCCAGCAGTTTAAAATAGGACCCTATTGGAAATGACTTTTGTGTCATCCATGGTCCAGGTGAACGATACAGGCTTTTGAGGAACTCTTCTTTGAAAATTGCAAAAATAATCTGTACACTTTTCACCCTCTGCTTCCCATCTGGCTTTAGCCCGGGCCATAATCCCAATTATCTTTTTCCCTGTGAGTAACAAGCTGATCTTCAGCTTCCTTTATTTTACAATTTACACCATAAGAAGGGTTTTATAAAAGATAGAATTTAATTCATTCAATTTGTGCTTCAACTCCTTTTCAATGTTTATATCCTTCTTTTTGAAATAGGAAAGAATATGACATAGTTTTACCTCGAATCATACATTTTAAAAGTTCCCAAAACATATATATCATTTTCTTCTTTTACAAGACGTTTAAAATACTGATTCAAAGTTTCCGATATACATTTCTTGATTTCCTCTAATTGCCTCTACATATTGCCTATCCTGTATAAGACTATTATTAAACTTCCAAGTACCCCCAACGATTGATTGGTTATATAATTGCAGTGTAAGACACACAGGGGAATGATCGGAACGATCAAAATCAGTGGATATCAAAAAGTAATCTAAATGACTTTGTTTTAAATTTGTCCCCCTTTATTTGTACCTTCTTGTTTGTAAATTCTTTGCACGCCATATATCTACTAAATCTAAATTAGTTTTCATTTCCAGAATTGTTTCTTGTTATTTGACATTATTTTTTACACTATAGTTTACCGTATCTAGATTATAGTCTTGTACTACATTCCAGTCCCCTCCTATAATAATTGAGGAGTTAAGCAATTCATTTAAAAGTTTCGTAATATTATTAAAAAAAGAATAGACTTATCTCATTTGGACTATAAATTGCTACAAGAGACATTCGATAGTCGTGAAAATAAAAGCTAAGATTATATAATTTATATTTCTGTTATCTATTATTTCTTTATGAATAGTATACTTAAAGGTATTTTTAATTAAATTCGCTACTCCTCTAGAATTTTGGCTGATCTGAGAGTAAAAACATGCTTTATACCCCATTCTTGCAACCATTGTTGCTCATTTTCTTTTTTTACTATGAGTATCTATCAGCATTATAATATCAAACTTTCCACCATATCCCTGGAAAAAAAATTCCCTCGGTTTATGTAACTGGACAATCCCCTGCAGTTGAGAGAACCATTTTTTTTGTGGACATCCTATTCAATAGCTATTAAATTTTGATACAACCAGCAAAACCAAACTTTATTAAATAAACATATAGTATAAATAAAGCATTAGCATGATAAGTAATTCTAATAAAATATACATTAGCTGTTATGAAGTTATTGATTTCACAAGCAATTTTAAATTCTAAATAGAAGCAAATAACACAAGCATGAATTTTATTTAAAAATCCCACCCTGTGTACCTTTTGAACCCCATTCC
>MJUU01050613.1:23436-34894 GCA_002080025.1 Modiolus philippinarum | reverse complement strand
TACATTTCATGGTTATTCAAAGGAGAAGAAATCAAATTGAATCATTTTATAAACAATGTTTTTACTGTCTTTACCTCATGCATAGCTCTGTCCTTAGCTGAATTTTAGCATTTCTTTTTGGATCCTTTAGGTTATTTCTTCTCTATCTGCCTTTACATGTTTTCGGTTATTGGACTTCGAAATGTTTCGGTTATATATGCACTGATGAGACATAGCTATAGGTTGTCGAAAAGCGCATATGCAGAAAATAAAGAGTAACTTCGGTATTTTGTTATTTCAAGTACAATATAGTTTAAGCACATATATAGTTTGAAAGCAATTTTATATAACAATATAATTTGAAAACCCTCTTTACATGTAAATGTACCTTTATCTAATGAAATCTAAATCAGCAATATAAATATGTTTCTTACATGAATGATTTAAAAAAAACAAACATATAAATATAACAGAATAATTGCCTCCTATGAAATACAAAGTATGAAAAAGAAAGAAAATTAGGTAAATGTCAAGGAGACAACATCCCATCTCTAGGTTGAAAATTGAAAACCCCCCGAAAAAGCATCTAGTGGTCACCGCACGGTCTTCAACACAGTGAGGAACCTCACAACATATAGCAAGCCGTAAATGCCCCCAAAGTAAAAAAGTGAATAAATCAATGGAAACAAATCACATCCAATATCAACTTAAATTTTATAAGAAGACAAGAAAAAGCCAATGACCGAGATATTACTGACTTGGGACAGGCGCAAAAATTGCGGTGGGGTTAAACTCGTTTTCTTTGATCCAAACCCTCCTATATGTGGTCAATGACTAAAAAATAAATACATATAAAGACTCACAGTAAAAATCAAACAAGAAAAAAGTTCAACGTATCAAAACGAGTACCTATATAATGAAGTACATAAAACATGAAGAAAATTGCACATGTTACAGTCCTGACAAATGCTCGGATAATTTCCGATGACTATGATATCAAGCCTTCATACATGTACGTATGAAACTTCAACTGAAATACTTCTAAATAGAATTATAATAACAATATCATCAATTATGAAAGAAGAAAATACTGCCAATATGAAAAATCGTTTTAATATATTTACGGTGTAACGCATTTAGTGGCTGATCAATATCTTTGCCAACAGAAGTAAAGCTTTAATAACAATGCTGTATTTATATCCTTTATGAATAAGTTTGTTCATCGGATTAATAAGTTTGGAAGGACAGATTTTGAATATATGCGCTTTGTAAATGATATTTCCACAGAAGTTTGGATGTAAAATATCCTATTGTATGAGAGCCATGTATGTAGAACCAAATTTCCTTAATGAGTCAATATATATATAATAAAATTTAGAGAATATCTTTATCAATTTATAATATCTATACCCTTGATGCAGATATTTTTCAGTTAGACAAAGATTTTGGTCGTTGAAGAATGAAACATCACTACATACTCGTGCATATCGAAAAAGTTGTGAAATGTAGACCCCGTAAGAAGGGGCTTACTGAACATCGCCATCGAAATAGGAAATATTAACTATAGGGAAAGAAAAATCATCCCTTTTAGGATGTTTTTTAGTATTCCTGACGATTGTCATACTCGTCTGGTCTATCCGATAAAATGTGGTACTTTTTTCTTGCCTACGAACCCATTATTTAAATTCTTTGTGAGTTTTTATGGCACGCTATAGTAACAAAAATGCGGTATACCTAGTATTTCGAACGAAAACTAGGGCTTTCGTGCGAAATACTACGTATACCGCACGTTAACTAGGGGTTTCCGATCGGTATACATAGTATTTCGCCGAAAACCCTAGTTTTCATTCGAAATACTAGGTATACCGCATTTTTGTTACTATCGCGTGCCATACCGATCGGTATCGGAAATTCGAGTTAAAACAGAAAATGCTATTCATAGTTTTAGCCAATGAGAAGCGAGAAACGGAAATCGCTATTTGATATTTAACGTTCGTCCAATCAGAAACGGAAAACGGTATTCAGGGTTTTCTGTTTATCGCTTATAATTCTCTATTTTTTATTCAAATTTTCGTATCTTTTATTTGTTTTATATATTTTGATATTATAAATTAATTATCAAATAGAGTTGTGCCTTTGACACTTTTAGGTGCGAATGGATATCAGATTCGCGGGTCATGGGAGGATATTCGATCTCGACTGTCTGTATTCACCTTCACCAGTTAAAAGTTGTGAATATCGCCGTTTAAAAAGATTTTTCCATTTAATTTATCTCTAGAGCAAAGATTTTTATTTTCATATAACTTGATGGGTAATCTGTTTCGAAATTAAAAAAATCACGAATTTTGGTTTGAAATATAAATAATTTGATAAGCGGTTGAAAAAACAAAAACTCAGTCTGATAAATGATCAAAACAATTCAGAGTTTTAAAACTTTTTCTTCATCATATCCTTTCCAAGAAGTTTTATAATTCGCGAAGTTAAAACTTTCATGGATTTTAACATTTAAGAGGTATGAAAAGTATAATTTTTAGTCTGCGGTGTAAACTAACTCTTCAAAAATGACAAAAAAGTTAAGTTTTTTGAAAATTTTACATCATTATATCCTTGCGAAGGAGTTTGATAGGTTGCGAAATAAAAAATTCTTCAAATTTAACATGGAATAGGTATGAAAAGTATGATTTGAATCAGCAGTTTAAACTCAGTCTTTAAAAATAGCAAAAAAATCAGTGTTTTGAAAATAAAACTCCTTCAAAAGAATATTATGATGTAAAATTTTCAAAACACTGAATTTTTTTTTGTCATTTTTAAACACTGCTTCAAAATCTTACTTTTCATACCTATTCTATTCTTAATTTGATGACTTTTTTATTTAGCAACATATCAAACTCCTTGCAAGGATATAATTATGTAAATTTTTCAAAACATTTTTTTTTACATTTTTGAAGAGTAAAGTTGTACGGCAGACCATAAAATTTACTTTTCATACCATTTTTATGCTAAAATTCATAAAGTTTTTACTTTACGAATTATGAAACTCCTTCGAAAGGATATTATGATGTTAAATTCTCAAAACACTAAATAGGTTGTGTCATTTTTAAAGACTGAGTTTAAACGGCTAATTAGAAATCTTACTTTTCAAACCTATTCTATGTTAAATTTGAAGAATTTTTAATTTCGCAACATATCAAACTCCTTCACATGGATATAATGATGTAAGATTTTCAAAACACTGAACTTTTTTGACATTTTTCAAGAGTTAGTTTACACCGCAGACTAAACATTTTACTTTTCATACCTTTTTAATGCTAAAATTGATCAAGTTTTTGCTTTGCGAATTATAAAACTCCTTCGAAAGGACATTATGATGTAAAATTTTCAAAACACTGAAATTTGTTGGTCATTTTTAAGACTGCGTTTAAACCACTGCTTCAAAATCTTACTTTTCATACCTATTATATGCTTAATTTGATGATTTTTATATTTCGCAACATATCAAACGCCTTCGCAAGGATATGATGAAGTAAAATTTTCAAAACGCTTAACTTTTTTCACATTTTTAAAGAGTTAGTATAAACTGCAGACTAAAAATTTTGCTTTTCATATCTTTTTAATGCTAAAATTCATGAAGTTTTTGCTTTGCGAATTATAAAACTCCTTCGAAAGCATAATTTTCATAACACTAAATTTTGTTTTGTCATTTTTAAAGACTGAGTTTAAACTGCTGATTAAAAATCATACTTTTCATACCTATTCCATGTCAAATTTCAACAATTTTTTATTTCGCAACCTATCAAACTCCTACGCAATGATATAATGATGTAAAATTTTCAAAACACTTAACTTTTTTGACATTTTTCAAGAGTTCGTTTACACCGCAGACTAAAGATTTTACTTTTCATACCTTTTAATGCTTAAATTAATCAAGTTTTTGTTACGCGAATTATAAAACTCCTTCGAAAGGACATTATGATGTAAAATTTTCAAAACACTTAATTTTTTTTGTCATTTTTAAAGACTGAGTTTTAACCACTGATTAAAAATCTAACTTTTCTACCTATTCTTTGCTAAATTTGATGATTTTTTTTTATATTTTGCAACATATCAAACTCTTTCGAGAGCACTTTATTGCTTACCTTATTTTTAAATAGTGAGTTTAAACCGGATACTTAAAATTATACTTTTCATACCTCTTAAATGCTAAAACCCATCAAAGTTATAACTTTGCGAATTGAAAAATTTCTATGGAAAGGATAATATGATGAAGTAAAAGTTTTAAAACACTGAATTGTTTTGATCATTTATAAGACTGAGTTTTTGTTTTTTCAACTACTTATCAAAATATTTATTTTTCTTACCAAATTTCATTATTTTTTTAATTTCGAAACGGAGTACACATCAAGTTATATGAAAATAAAAATCTTTGCTCTAGAGATTAGTTAAAAGGATTTTTTTTTAAAACAAAGTCTTAAACGGCGATATTCACAACTTTTAACTGGTGAAGGTGAATACAGACAGTCGATATCGAATATCCTTCCATGACCCGCGAATCTGATATCCATTCGAACCTAAAAGTGTCACAGGCACAACTCTATTTGATAATTAATTTATAATATCAAAATATATGAAACAAATAAAAGATACGAAANTATATATAATAAAATTTAGAGAATATCTTTATCAATTTATAATATCTATACCCTTGATGCAGATATAATTTTCAGTTAGACAAAGATTTCGGTCGTTGAAGAATGAAACATCACTACATACTCGTGCATATCGAAGAAGTTGTGAAATGTAGACCCCGTAAGAAGGGGCTTACTGAACATCGCCATCGAAATAGGAAATATTAACTATAGGGAAAGAAAAATCATCCCTTTTAGGATGTTTTTTTAGTATTCCTGACGATTGTCATGCTCGTCTGGTCTATCCGATAAAATGTGGTACTTTTTTCTTGCCTACGAACCCATTATTTAAATTCTTTGTGAGTTTTCTAACAGAAATTTTTGTTTCCATTTGTCACATAAAACCATGAATAAACCTGGGACAAATCTTTAAAAAATGAGGAGTTCAGTCCATTCCAATTTTAAATTGCGTATAAAATAAAATTAACAATTTACCTCTTTCCCACTTAAATTACTCCTTTTTCAATTTTCTATCAAATAAAATCAATTTTATGTGAAGCAGTTCTTAGTTTCATTGCTCAACATATATTTTTAAATTTAAACTTTCTATTTTAAACTGAACATCGACCCTCTGTATAGAAACTTTGAATGCTACTTACCGTCCATCCGTTTTGACAATATACTTTGATTGCGTTCACAGAGTCCGCAAAAACAGGGTAAATTCCATCTGGGCTACCCTCGGGAAGTTCATTACAAGTTTTAGGTTTGACTGGTGTGATTTTTTCTGAAATCATAATCAGCATTAATTGTTACAATGTTATATTTTAGCGTGTTTAAGACACTGAAGAAAGGCATTTGTTGACTGAAAATTTTGTCACATTATTTTCAACAACGTTTATATATTTTATCGATATCGTTGCACAATCTTCTAGACTTATATAATTATTTTGTTTGTGCTGCATTGTCCTGTATCGACGATCCGATATCCATTAAATTTTCTAGTTTGTAGTTTTCTCAGACTCTTTATATATATATAGAAAATGAACGAAGCAGTATATTGTCTAACGTTTTCACCCATCGTGGGGCTTTTCAAGACTAATATTTACTACGCAACGTTGCTAACGGGGAAATGTATCTGTGATGTAGCGTCATAAAAAAATATTGCTACGGTAAACGTTTAATGTTAAATTGCATTTAAATGCGTGTCAAACACTTTAATAAACTTCTTCTCAAGCTGTTTTCTGTATTCTTCTGATTCCGTTTGGCATTTGTAGTATGGGAATATTTTGAATTTTCCTCCCGCGCACACATCTAAATGCGATCTTGCCACAAAGTAGATAGGAGTTGCACAAGAAAAAAACACTAAAAATACAAAAGTCAAACGTAAACAACGATAGGAACTCGGGACAGCCGGACATGGTACCGGCCCTAGCAAAAGCAAGCGGTATGTAAATATATATATATATGTGTTATGTTATTCTTCGCAAATAAATGCAACAATGTCTTGAAATCCTGAAACCTTATTTTTAGGTCTCCTACGATCAAAAATTTATTACATGAAATTGATGTTAAAAAATCAGAACCAAGTCCTCTATTGACTATCACAAGGTTCTCACATGTTGTTTCAATAAAAATAGATCAGAATAAACACCTGTCGACGATTACAAAGTACTTACTTTCTTACCCAACCACTATAAACCAATTATCACAAGGCTGTAACGTTTAACTACAGAATATTGAAATCAGAACCAATTACTAAAACCCGACAATCACAAAATTATTAATTGTAATAAAGGGGGTCGAAATCAGGCACAACCCCTCTTAATCACAATTACGAGGTCATTTGCCTTTGTAGCAAGGAAAATCAACCCCAAGATCTCTAAACCAGCGATCACAAGGGTATTAATAAGTAATGAAGAAATCGCACAAAAATTATCACAACCTTGCGTAAAGGACGGTAGAAAAAAGAAAACCACATAATTCCTCCCCATCGACGACCAAACAAAAAAATAATAATTAAAATGAAATAATAAAAAAAGATCGAAACTAAGGAGTATCCCCCTCTCGCATAGCTCTGTCCTTAGCTGATTTTCGCTTTTCAATGTAGATCTAATTGGAAATTTGTTCTCTTTCAACCTTCATGAATATTTCGGTATATGGATTACCAAACATTTTGATTGAATCTGCATTGAAGAGACACAATTTGTCGAAAAGCGCATATGCAGAATCCATATTAACAGAAACGTCGGTATTTTGTTGTTTAAAATCGAACGAAACTTTGTACTGTCTGTAATATACCATCTTTATCAACAAACATTTAGAGATGGGTAATAAATAGATTTCTGTTTTTTTTTTCAACTATGGAGTAACTCCCTTGTTCCTTTTTGAAATGGCCGCCAAAAAAGCGGGAAAATACAACATTGTCCTATTTCATGGAAACTTGGTTTCAAAATAGGTATTGATATCGCAACTTAAAAACCCAAGTTGAAAATTGTTCGTTGACTGCCATTTTCAAAAAGGTCGCCAAAAAGTGCGGGAAAAAGCAGCATTTGTCAGATTTCAATGACATTTGGTTTCCAAATAGATATCGATGCGGCTACTTCCAAAGTGGTGTTGAAAATTGTTTGTTGACTGCCATTTTCTAATGGCTGCCATAAAAGGCGGGAAAATTCAACACTGTCTGAAATTGGGTTTCCAATTAGATTTTGATGTGCTTACTTAAAAATATGGTGTAAAAAATTGTCATTGATCACCATTTACAAAATGATGTCTCAAGTTCAAAACTGGTATCAGAAGTGTGCCTTAGAATGAGGCAACTGAAATCCAGGTTAGAGATACAGGCTCCTTGCGTCTTGAACTTAATTTTAGTTATGAGCAAAGTTCTATGTTGAAGGTTCATGGTGAGTTCAAGATGAATAACAACAATAAAGGCTTTTCATTGCGTGATTTTAACAAGTATTGGTAGAGACTTTGTGTCATGTGCATTTACTCCATATCCCTTCATTGTTTATTTGAGTGGATGGAAGCCGGCAGACTCTATTACAAATGCCGAATCTGTTCTAGCAAAAGCATTAAGCCTTTGGCGTCAGGCAATTAATATTGAACTGTAGTTCTATTTGCATGAGATGAAATGCAAAGTGCAATATTTACAATTTTTTAATACTTTTCAGATTACTAACATCTGTGTGTGTGATGTGTTTTAATTTCAATGGTAGCCTAGTAATATTAGAAGCAAATTTTGTCCTTGTTAAATATAGCAGATGGAGTAAATAATGAAATACAGATATTGTAAAAAGTTTGGTTTAGTAGATGGTTTTTGAGACAACTTAATGCGTCTCTAAGTACTCATGTAAATACAAGAACAGAATTATGCATACTTAAGGAGCCAAGGACAGAGCTTACAAATATATGATACTGGGATATGATACACAATAAATTATTAAAATTTTGATATATAAGCTTCGGATAGTATTTTACCTGTAAAATCTTCAGCGATATTGATCATATCTTCACCGATATTGATCTTGTAATAAATACATCAGAATTGAAGTTCGTAAATCGATATCTTTACCCACAGTTTATAAGTTAATTAAAACCATTTAAGATCACTGTGTCAATCATCAAATGCTTATAAAATGTTCGTTTCACGGAAAATAAAATGAAATAAGTTTTCTATAAAGTTTTCCCTTCTACTTTTTAGGGTATTTGAACTTATGAAGTTCTGCATACAGTTTGTCCTTTTACATAACCTTACAGCTAGCTGTTGCTAGTGTCGGTACCAAGTCAGGCTATCCCGAGTTCCTATCGTTGTCTATGTTTGTCTTTTGTCATTTTATTGTTTTTCTTGTGCAGTTCCCTTGTGGATTGTGGCATGTGGTTGTAATGTTCGGCCATTGTAAGTGTTCCCTGTTATCTTTTCTTCAACTGTATTTTTTCTGTTCGAACTTAAATTAGCACTTGTGTAGAAAATGTTACTGCTTTGAATTTCGTTTCAAAAATTTAAGTTGGCATTGAGGCAGATGATTTGTAGAATAATAGATTCTAACATAGGAGCAGTTGAGAGATCGGGATATCTTTCACGAATTTGTGCAATTCCGTCTTATCTCCATTAAAGCGCAGCGAAACCAGAGAATAGGTCGAAGAATTTACTACGTGAGTAAAAGATATCCGTCTCTTGATGTTGATCGAATTTGTTACAGAAATTTACTACTTTTATCAAAATTCTAACCCCTTAAACATACCGAGGCTTCATTTCGTGTATGGCACTCGGTAGATATCCTTGGTACTGGATTTGGCTTCCTATTTCAATTTATTTGGTATTGAGTACTTCAGTCTTTTATTACAACTTTTGGATTAAGACTTTTCATAGTATTTGATTTTAATGCTGCTGATGAGAGGTTACTCCTTGAAACACATGTACAGCATAACGAAATATACTGTTTTTGATTCAACTTCGGTATTTTCTGTATTTTGAACCATTGGGTGGATGCCACTGCTGGTGGACCAGAGGCCCCCTAGGGTATTCACCAGTCCGATAGTCAAGACTTGTCTGACATGAAAATTTTACGTTGTGTGTTACAGAAATTTACTGCTTTTATTAAAATTCTAACCCCTTAAGGGGGTAGACCTGGGTAGGCCTAAAATTTTCCACTCGTTTAATTTTCTTAATATTTTCAGCATTAAAACTACACATGTTCATGTCGACTTTTAGCAATTTTCAACAATTTTCACCGTCCCATTTTATGTCAAATAGTCATCAAAGATGCCCTGTTTCCTCATATTATTTGGTCTGTTCAGGACTTGATTGTGGTGTATAAAGTAGGCTCTAATTGAATTTGTATTTGATTTAAAATTATTTCAAATGCAAAANTCTGTATTTTTTCTTTTTTTTTGTAACTTCGGTATTTTTTTGTATATTAAATACCCCTTTTCTTTCCAAGTTGGGGTTCCAATGTCTCACAAAATTTAAGGCTAAAGCTGAAGCTTCGCCACTTTAAAGTGTGCCACGCGTGGAGCAGATCATGCTTACCCTTCCGGAGCACCTGATGATACCNTGCATTCATTATAAATAACTGGGTGTTGGGTATTTCTTTTCATTACAAAATTAATATTTATTTGCTGTTTGGAAAATATTTTTACAATTTTAAAATTTTGATAATACCTATTGTAATGATTCTATTGGTTTGTGTAAGTAATAAAAAAGTGAAAAACAGAGTTATCTCCTCCTACCCCAGGTCTACCCCCTTAAAAATACCGAGGCTTCATTCCGTGTATGGCACTCGACAGTTATCCTTGGTACTGGATTTGGCTTCCTATTTCGATTTATTTGGTTATGAGTATTCTTTTTCTTACAACTTTTGGATTATGCTTTCCATATTATTTATTTTAATGCTGCTGATGAGAGGTTACTCCTTGAAACACGTGTACAGCATAGGAAAATTTACTGTTTTTTTTTTTTCTTTTTTTTTGTAACTTCGGTATTTTTTTGTATATTAAATACCCCTTTTCTTTCCAAGTTGGTGTTCAATGTCTCACAAAATTTAAGGCTAAAGCTGAAGCTTCGCCACTTTAACGGGTGCCACGCGTGGAGCAGATCATGCTTACCCTTCCGGAGCACCTGATGATACCCCAGTTTTTATAGGGGTTCACACTGCTAGTGCTTTACGTTTGTGGCGTTCTTGTTCATTTTTGTTTTATTTGTTTTGTCTTTGTCATACTGTCTCAATTCGTGTTGCCGTGATGTTGGATTTATGATTTTAGAATTTCTCCTTTCCTTTTCTTGCTTCGGTATTCGTTTGCCGGTGAATTTAAACAAATTTACCATTGTTACTTGAGACTATTAGTGCTGTTCATTTTAACTGTTGTTGAATCATAAAAATAATCAGAAAATATACTCAAATGGACTGGAATGTTACTTTTGAAATTAATATTTCAGGCTAGAAGGGGCGTAAGTTCCTTAAAATTGTTGAAAATGTTTGGAGGAATTCTACAAATTTTTCAATTTTGCGTACAATTAGAATTATTGGTATACAGTACAGGAAATTCTTAGCCTTCTGAGCGCTTCATGTCCCTAATATCACACTTTAACTACTTGTACTTGAGTTTTAAACATAATTCAAACAAACATTTTTTTCATAGCCGTGAAAAATGGGGGAAATGACCTTTACTTGTTTGATCCTGACTTGTGCATCTATCTTTTACCTTTTATTGGAATAGATTGCAGTATCGTGAAATTTCTGTATTTTCTTCCTCTTTCAATTTCTGGGCAGCAATTTGAATTCAGTTGACATACTTTAGCTATTTTGTGATAAACTACTGAGTAGCAAGATTCATCGTTCCTACATATAATCGCACATTCTGTGTAAGATTCCACTGCTTGAAATTTAAGAATTTTCTCGGTTTCCTTGAATCTAAATCTTTGTGTCACTACGTAGTTTCCATATCGCATGTTTGAAGAAACAAGGTAAAATACAACCAGTTATATGAAAAATAGTAATATGGTTCCAGTTGAAAAGAACATGTCTGTGTCGCTGGATGATTTTCCGCACCTTTGATCAGAACAGTATAGGAGGAACTTAATTGATTGATTAGTTAGAGTTTAACGTCCAATGAGCAATATTTCAGCTATATCAGGACGAGAACAAGTTAATCAATTCCAAAACAAATTGTAAGTAAAAGAAGAAAGAAATAAAGGTGGAAGGGACAACCGGGGCAACGACTTTTGATTGCCACTGGAAAAGGGGAGAAATGGGTAGGGGCAGGAAATTTAGCCTTCTATACGACACCCAGTGCGTCTGCTCTCTTTAGAGAAATATAGAAGGGGTCTTTATACTGCATGGAGCGTGGCGTTTCTC
>MJUU01050613.1:0-23024 GCA_002080025.1 Modiolus philippinarum | reverse complement strand
TGGACTTTTGTTTGGTTGTCTTTTTAATCTATTGCAAATATATATTAGTATGGAAGCGTTGACTATTGGATAGAATTTTGAGATATTGTCACTAATTTTCCTAAAATTTCACTAAAATTGTAATTCGAATTCTTGTTTAAAATTGTTCTGTTTGAGGGATTACTGAACAAATATTAAGTTCCTGACAATCCCTGTCACCGTTAGTACAAACAAGAATCTGATCACAATAATATATTAATGATTATTGATCATGTTGATTTTATAAATATTTGATAAAATGAAACATAAGTTGTCGAAATGCGCATATGCAAATAATAAATTCACAGTAACTTCGGTATTTAGTTATGAAATCAAAAGTGTTAGATAAATATATAAACAAATCGAAGGCAGTATAATGCTAAAAGAACAAAGACATGAAAATTTATAAAAAAAATCAAAGTCTCCCTCTTGCATAGCTCTGTCCTTAGTTGACTTTGGGTTTCCTTTTTAGATCCTATTGGTAGTAATTTATTCTCTCTCTATTTTTACATATTTCGGTTTATGGATTTCAAAACGTTCTGATTTGATCTACACTGAAGAGACATCTGTTGTCGAAATTCGCATATGCAGAAACACAGTTACTTCGGTATTTTGTTATTTATCTAAATAAATTTATTTAGGATTCATGCATTAAGGAAGTTAACAATTATGTTGAAATGTAAAAAAGTTCTAAATTATTTCAACTCTTTTACATTATCCCTGTGACGACACTTTCCTAGAAATGAATTTAATTGCATGTAGTGAATTGAAAGTAAAAAGAAAATTACCATTTATAATTGATTTCTATCACTCTGGTACCCTACTTTACTATTTTTATATGTAAACAATATGATTATTTCTTGGATATTTCTTTTTTTAACACCTGAGATAAACAAAATCTATACATTTTGTAATAGATTTTCAAAGTTATTTCCTCATGTGCATTTTCCCTATCTTTTCCAATTCAAAGGTCTTAAATTTACAGTTTCAAATTTTATTTTGCCTTAAATTGAACCTTCAAATTTTATTTTACATATTTTACAACCCTTCCGGAGCACCTGATGTCACTCGGTTTTTTGAGAGTTCACACTGTTAGTGCTTTAGTTTTTTTGTGTTGTTTATGTAGTGTTTTGTGTTTTGTTGGCATGTAGTGTCTTTGGTCTTTCGTCTTCTAGTGTTCTTGATTTTGCTTTGTCTATGGACTTTGATTTATGTAATCTTGTGCTTTGTTCCTTCGGTATTCTACTGCCATTCTTTTAAAAAATAAATAACTTATGTTTCAACACAAAATCTCATTCTATAAAATGCACAACAGATACATTTAAGCCGTTTTGCAATGACAAAATAATACAAATAGTAATATTGCCTTGATTTTCATACACTTAATATTTCAATATTGATTAATTTTCTCATTTTATTCAGTTTAAAGTAGCAGCATTGTCGAAACCGTTTTTGTAATAAACAACCGTTTTTGTAATACTTTTTTTCCTATGAAATTTTCATGATTAAATGCTTCAATCGTCTTATTTTATTGATGAAAAAATGTAAAAATTAGCAGAACAAACTATGAACACGTTATAACAAAAACCGTTACGAATGAGACAACCGTTTTTGTAATAATCATCCATATGTGCAATATTTTTTTTTTTTCGTATCAACCGTTTTTGTAATATTTTTTTCCTTTTTAAATACATATTCCCATGCTTTAGTTGTATACTTTTATTGATGAATAATGTAAACCTATCAGACAAAACTGAGCGCCTGGTATGGAATATCAAATTATTACAAAAAGCGTTATTAAAAAAACCGTTAAATGCGGGAAACCCGTTTTTGTAATAAAGACCGTTTTTGTAATAAACATCAGTTTTGTTTGTATGAAAAGGAAAAAGAGATAAGCAAAAGATAGAAACAATGGATTCTCTTTCTCTCTTTCTCTTAGACCCAGTTATGAAATAAACAACGAATGATTGTTAGGAAAAATAGTTAACATAGTAATGATAAGGTGTTGGAATTCTGGACATCCTCATTGAAGAGAAAAAGACCATAATTCATCGTGTCGATTTTTTTCAGCAAAAACTTATTACATTACAAAGAAGTTTTTTGCAAAAAAAAGTTATAACTGAAAGCAGTGGAATGAGTAACAGCCGTTCCTGAAATAATCGTTTCTCATGAAAGCAATGTTGTTATACTTCACTTGTCGACTTATATTGATGAATAATGTTAAACTAGTAGAAAAACTATTTCCCTGGTATAGTAAATTAATTGATTACAAAAAGCGTTATTGCAAAAAACGTTGAAGAAGTGATAACCGTTTTTGTGATAAATATTTTTCCTCTGAAATTTTCATGGTTTAATGCTTCAATTGTCTTTTTACATTGATGAAAAATGTAAAATTAGTGGGACAAACTATGATCATTATATAATTCAAGTTATTACAAAAAGCGTTACGAGTTATTATCGTTATTTGTGTTTGTCTCTTTATTTTATCATTGTTTTTCTCGTGCAGTGTGCTTGTAAATTGTGGCATGTGATTGTAGTTCCTGGCCATTGTAGGTGTTTGCTGTTTTCCTATTTTTGTAATTTTACGAACACGATATCAATTCTCTCTGGACATTTGAAATTTAGAAAATAGAAAATAAAAAAAGGCTGATAAAGTTAAAATATCTAGGAGCTAGATATTATCAAAAAAGTGTTGCTCTGTATATTTTGTCTCTGAAAAAAATGAACGTATTTGCTTTTCAACAATTTGAAGATCTCGAAACCTGAAACTTTTCATTTCAATTAAAGGTTCCCATAGTGACTTCAAGATGAAAAACAACAACAAAGGCGTGGTTCTATTGATTGATTTTACCATGTGTTTGTTGAGACCTTGCCCTATCTACTCTATATCCTTTCATTATTAATGAGCCTAATCCATAATTATAGAACAATCAAACAAATGTAAAATTGTAAGCATACATGCATAGTGGTTAGTGTACCAAGGTGGAATTTTAGCAAATAAATTAAATGTAGCTAAAGCATTGGATGCAATTTGTACAGATTAACAATCACATATTTATCCCATAACTCAAGACAGTACCACTGCTTCTGTTTTTACTTCACAGATACAAAGTCTTGGGAGACTTATTTGTTTTACTTTTTTTATTTTTATTTTGTCTTCCAAACGAAGTTGGGATACTTATTGTTTTTGTTGCGTTTCTTCTTATTATTATAACGCTGTCTTCCTTTATTGTGATTGGTCTGAACTAATTTGAATCAGATCTTAGGGACAATAAAACTTTGAAATTTCATAGGATGCTTGTCCAAATAGCTAGATGTTAAATCAACAAAAATGTTTATGGCTATTAAATAAGATTAGGGGGATCTAAGAGGGTGTTCTCTATTTTTACCCTGTGGGAAATGACATTATGAATATTTGTCATTGCACATGGTGTATCTCAAAAATTAGTATCACTATCACTTTAAACTTTCATATGAAGGCTGTGTATGATGTAAGGAAGAGTTCTACAGCAAATGAAATTTCTCAAAATAACTACGATCGCTATGACGTAATTACGTCAGTATCGAAAAAAAGTTATATAATAGTACATGTTCAAGGTAGGTTTTGACAATAGTTTGTGCAGTTATGCTATTTAATTTGTGCAGTTATCCTATTTGTTTGGGTAAATATAGAATTGAATGTATATTCCCTGTTACAATGTCGTTCTTGTGTCCAATATTGGTTGACCAATTGACCGAATAACGGCGTTTAACGTCAAAATTTCTAATGTGAGGTGTAAGGAAGAGTTCTACAGCCAATGAAATTTCTCAAAATAACTACGATCGCTATGACGTAATTACGTCAGTATCGAAAAAAAGTTATATAATAGTACATGTTCAAGGTAGGTTTTGACAATAGTTTGTGCAGTTATGCTATTTAATTTGTGCAGTTATCCTATTTGTTTGGGTAAATATAGAATTAAATGTATATTCCCTGTTAAAATGTCGTTCTTGTGTCCAATATTGGTTGACCAATTGACCGAATAACGGCGTTTAACGTCAAAATTTCTAATGTGAGACGTCACAAACTCTATTCATTGAATATGTCTACAAAACTATACGACAACTTCGTAATTTTGGCAACAAGGTAATGGTATAATTGTTTTACGAAAGGATATGCAGTAAATGAACATGAGACCCTAACCCATATCTAAACTACAACTACTATAATTTCATTAGCCATTTCGGAAATTAATTCCTCATCAGCAGCAGTAGAACCCAAATAGAAAAAAAAACTACCGAAGTTGCATAAACAAAACAGTAAATTTGATTATGATGTAAACGTGTCTGAAGGAGTAACCTCTGATCAGCACCATTAAAATCAAATAATATGGAAGGCCTTGATCTAAACAAAGGAAATCTTGCATTCCCCCAAAAATGTTTCAAATGCATAAAACAAAACGAAATCCGAATAATCAGCAATATGAAATACAACTTAGGACAAAACTACGATGGGTTACTTAAACCTTTCTCATGCTTACCCTTCCGGAGCACCTGATGATACCTCAGTTTGTATAGGGTTCACACTGCTAGTGCTTTAGTTTTGTGGCGTTTTTGTTCAATTGTGTTTGTTATGTCTTTGTAATACCAATTCATGTTGCTGTGAATTGTCGAGGTTTTTGATTTATGATTTTAGAATTTCCCCTTTCCTCGTTCTTGCTTCGGTATTCTTTTGCCGATGTATTTGTAGTATTTGCATAAATTAAGATAATAATTATAAACAAAAAAGTAATCATGAGATATACACAATATCTAAGAAAAATAAAAACATGCATCTCGAAACGGGGAAATATTTTCTTCACAATGTCAAATTTTAAATAACGGAATTTCAAACACACACACAAAAAAAATACTTTTACGAAAAGAAAAAAATCGCGAAAAGTGTAAAGAGACAGAACAAATAGCAATAAGTTAAATATTGGTCTGCATGTAGTAGGATATAAATGTACATTTCATTCAATTTTTTTTTCGGGAGGGGGAAATCGGTGACTCGAACAATTGTGTGGCCGTTTCAAAATGACTCAGAGATATTTCAAAAACATATCTACATTTTTTTTCATCCCGTTCTTTCATAAGAAAGTTTAGAGATATTGTTTTTGCCTTCGTCTGATCGTCAGTCCAAAACGATGTGACTCGAACTATTGCTATATTTTTGGATTTATGGTTTTACTTTTGTCATGGAATTGATGCACATATGCTGCTGACTGCAATAAGCTTCTGGAATTGGTTTTCACCAGCTTTAATGCAACCAAAAGGCTCCCAGCTGTAGATTTTGACCCATGTTATATATGACGCAAACTACTCCTGCACTTTTGAATTTAGGAATCTAATTTTATTATAGAATTGTTGCATATCGTGTGTAAATGTACACTAAGCTCTCCTATTTTTTGTATCTTTATCATGGTGCCAAACAAGAGGCCCAAGTTGTCGATTTTTGCATGGTTCCAAGGTGTAGTTTTGACACATGTGGCATATAACGCAAAATCCTCCTACGTTTTTGAATGTAGGGATTATGGGATTCAATTTTCATGCGGAATTGTTGTTTATAGTATGTAGATTTGGAATATATATATATATATATATATTTTTTTTTTTGATTCAAGTTCCAACTTTGGTACATTTGCTGAAAATTTCAAAGACTCATATTTTTAACTTTTAGCATATGATCTCATATTTTTGGAAAGTGTTTTGACAAAAAATAACGCTCTGAATACTTAGAATTCTGAAATGTCATTCCAATTTTGGTAAATATCCCGAAAGTCTCAAAGACCACTTATGTTTTTGAAATTCTACCTAGCAACCATACTTTTAGAATTTGTTTCGATATAGGACAAACATTTTCACTAATTCGATTTCAAAAATATTTTGAGTGACATCAGGTGCTCCGGAAGGGTAGGCATGTCCTGCTCCACTAGTGGCACCCGTCACACAGTGAGTCAATCCAGGGTAGTGTCAAAACCAGGGATGTCAAATTCGTGAAGACGTGAAATCTAGCTGAAAATGTCCGTTTTCATTTGGGACACAGACACGTCATATCTGTCAATGATGTCATGGTGCCTGAAGAGATGAAAGTAACAAAGGCTGAACAAAGTCCTGACTAAGCAGCTTTGGGACAGAGGTTTGGCTCTATTGAAAAAATCACTGTATACACTACATGCCCGACAAGCATCGAAATGTATTCCCCAATGAACAATACTTACACAAAAGGTTGTAGCAATATTCTATGGATAATCTTATTCCACGAAATACAAGATAGTCACGAGATTGTAAACTTGACAGTTTTTCTTTCACTTACAAAGCAAATGCAAAGCTTAATAAAGTAAGTCATAGCTTCACTTCTATAGTCCTTCGTATGAGTGGACAACCAAGTTACAAACTTATGCAGATTCTTACAGCAAGCTGTCTTTACAGCAGACATGTGATAAAAACGATAAAGCACGAAACTAGCCTTAGATCTATGAAACTCAATTTCTTAAAGAACAGAAACTGTCCAAGTTGCAAGATTAACAACAAAATTCGTAATGCTGTACACAAAGGAATTGAAATAGCAAATAACCTCTAATTCTCATGTTTTCCTCAGGTATTGGGCAATGAACCCTTTTCTATATACCACTGCAAAGTTCTAAAAGAAAAAAAAAAACATTTTTGAGAAAAAAATTATTAAAAATATTTACAATTGTATCAAAATCATGATACAAAAGTCTCCAAAACGAACTCCCAAATCAGAATTCAGGACTGGAAACCAGTCCTATACAAGTACGACCACCTCTCTGTGTTGTTTCATTCGATTATGAGCTCTTTCAATTTTTCCCTATCTTATTTACCCGTATGGAAGTTTTGGAGACCAGAAACCAATTTCAAGTATGTTAGATAATCTGTAAGGTGTCATCCATATCTACTTTCAATTTTTCTGCCTTTTCCCTGCTTTCAGAACAACCGATGCCATGGTGACAATTTCAAGACATTGTTGGACCTTTAGTGATAGGGATCTGTCTTCCTATGAAGTATGGTTAAGATTGTATCAATATTCTCCGATAAAATGGTTGGACAAATTTTGATTGATTGATTGATTAATATGGGGTTTACTATACAACCTTTACAACCTTTATCTCATGACAGTCAGTTTTAGTGGTGGATGAAGCCGGGGTGCCCGGAGGGAACCATCGACCTTGGGCAGGGAACTGACATACCTTATGACTTACGATTGTAAGTCCAGTGCACCCTTTTTTGTAATGTACAAAGTGGGGCGCGAACTCACACGGCAGTGGTGATAGACTACAGTAGTTGTATAGGAAGTAGAACTACCTTAACCACTCGGCCACCCAGGAACATGGACAAATTTTGAGGCGGATTAAACGCCAGCAAAAGCAATTAATAAGAAAAAAAAACAAATACCAAAGTTGCTGTTAATTAATTTTCTGTATATGCGCATGTCGACAACTAATGTCCCATCAGTGCAGATACACCTAAAACATTTGGAAAACCATTAACCAAAAACATGGAAAAAGCTGATAGAGAACAAATAACCAAAAGGATCTAAATAGAGAACAAATAACCAAAAGGATCTAAATATAGAACAAATAACCAAAAGGATCTGAATAGAGAAAAAATAACCAAAAGGATCTAAATAGAGAACAAATAACCAAAAGGATCTAAATATAGAACACATAACCAAAAGGATCTAAATATAGAACACATAACCAAAAGGATCTAAATAGATAAGCCGATATTATTTAGTAAAATCAACAAATCTCCCCAAACTTCTTTTGGGTGACTTAACAGAAGATAACAGAACTTATTTGAAGATACAGATAGGTGTAAAAGGTTAGGGAGAATGATTATCTTATGTCTTATCACTTGATAATCCAAATAATGTAAATAATTAAATTAATTTTGTACTTTCTGAAAAGGTCAAATATAAATTAATTGCGACAGCAAATTAGCTAATAGAACCTTAAAATTGAAACCATCCAAGTTTTACTGGATATCCCTTACAGTTGTAGCACGCACTTTCAGCTTTTCTTGTTTTAGCCCGTTATTACTGCTATTTCATTCTATTGAAATGTAGTATTATTCAGAAAATGACAATGTGGCTAAATGTTCCACGTATAGCCAAAATAACTAAATACCGAAGTTACTGTGAATTTATTTTCTGATGTCTTGCGTTCCAATATTGCTTTTTTCTTTTGATTATTCTTCTTTGTTTTTGATTTTTTTTATTCACGGTTTGGTTCTAACTTACTTAACCATACTAGTCATATAGTAAACTGTCCATATTTTCATACCCCGGGAAAATAATAGGTTATTTGATGCTCCTCGTGCATCTCAGACAAAATAAACGACTTCCGGTCCATATCGGCCTGGCATTTCTAAACGTCGGAAGTATGTAATAAAAAGTTTAATACATGTGCATTTCCATATTGACCTGATTATCATCCCTCGACTCACATTGTCCTTCGACTTCGTCTCGGGACAATATGGGTGTCTCGGGATGATAACCATGCCAATATGGAAATGCCCATGTATTAATCTGTATTTATTAAGCGTTTTTTGAAATAATGCGTTTTGTAACATCTTCATTTATCATATCTGTGTTGTACTACTTCATATGTGTATCATTTTTGTTCTTCTCTGTGCCTTATTAATATGATGTCTTTGTGTCTTTGTGTTTCACTTATTATTGATTCATTTTTTTTCTCTGAACCAACGCCTTGGTTCTCATATACTTTACCGTTCCAGTCAGATAGTTTTTATTGTTTTTATTGCCAGTTTAGATAAAAGAGATAAAATAGGCAAAACGTTTCTTTCTAGTTTTCATCAATGACATTGATGGACCATTACAATTGCATAGTATAAGCAATTATTACTAAAACGGTTGTTTATTACAAAAACGGTTGTTTAATAAAAGCGGTTGAGACGCATTCAACGTTTTTTTTGTAATAACGGTTTTTGTAATAATTTCATTTCCAATACCAGGGACACTAGTTTTATATTAATCATCAATATCAGCAGACAACTTTAGTCTTGAAACTTAACTCTCATAATTCATAGAGAAAAAATGATAACATAAAAAACGGTTATTTCAATCCCACTCCTTTCTGTTCGACCCTCTTTGATAATAGCGCTCTTTGTAATTAATTTTTCTCTGCAAAAATCAACAGCATGAATTACAGTCTTTATTTTCTTCCATAAGGATGCAAGAATCAAAACATCTCATTATTAGTGTGTTAACTGTTTTACCTATAACTATTCGTTGTTTTACTTCAAAACTGCGCTTCTGAGTCAGAAAATTATTCTTTTTTATTTCATTTACTTCTTTTTTAATTTTTTTATACAAAAAAACATTGTTTATTATTAAAAAGGTCTTCATTACAAATACGGATGTCCCGTATTTAACTTTTTTTTGGGGGGGAGGGGGGGGGGGNTTTTTTTTTTTTTTGTAATGACGTTTTTTGTAATGCTTTGATATACTGTACCAAACGCTCAGTTGTGTCTGCTAGTTTTACGTTATTCATCAATAAAAGTATACACTTTAAGCAGAGGAACATGTATTAGATAAGGAAAAAAAATACAAAAACAATTGATATTGCAAAAACGGATGATTATTACAAAAAAAAAAACGGTTGTCACATTCGTAACGGTTTTTATAATAACGTTTTTAGTAATAACTTGCATTATGATATCGTGTTCATAGTTTGTTCTGCTAATTTTAATTTTTTTTCATCAAGAAAATAAGACAACCGAAGCATTTAATCATGAAAATTTCATAGGAAAAAAAATATTACAAAAACGGTTGTTTACTTTAAAAACGGTTGTTACTTTTTCAACCTTTTTTGCAATAGCGTTTTTTGTAATAACTTCATTTACTGTACAAGGGAAACAGTTTTTTACTAGTTTTACATTATTAATCAACATAAGTCGACAAGTATCACAACATTGCTTTCATGAGAAAATATTATTTCAGAAACGGCTGTTACTCATTCCACTTCTTTCAGTAATAACCTTTTTTGCAAAAAGGCTTTTTGTAATGTAATATGTTTTTGCTGCCAAAATCGACACGATGAATTACGGCCTTTTTCTCTTCAATGAGGATGTCCAGAATTCCAACACCTTATCATTACCCTGTTAACTGTTTTCCTAACAACCATTCGTTGTTTATTTCATAACTGGGTCTAAGAGAAAGAGAGAAAGAGAATCAATTGTTTCTACCTTTTGCTTACCTTTTTTTCCCTTTTCATACAAACAAAACTGTTGTTTATTACAAAAACAGTCTTTATTACAAAAACGATTGTCCCGCATTTAACGGTTTTTGTAATAACGCTTTTTGTAATAATTTGACATACCATACCAGGCGCTCAGTTTTGTCTTATAGGTTTATATTATTCATCAGTAGAAGTATACAACTAAAGCAAGGGAACAAGTATTCGATCCATAAAAAAATCATTACAAAAACGGTTGATACGAAAAAAAACAATTATTGCAGAAATGGTAATTATTACAAAAACGGTTGTCACATTCGCATCGGTTTTTGTAATAACGTTTTTTTTTTAATTATAGTATCATGTTCATAGTTTGTTCTGCTAATTTTATATTTTTCATCAATAAAATAAGACAATTGCAGCATTTAATCATGAAAATTTCATAGGAAAAAAATCTATTACAAAAACGGTTGTTTATTACAAAATCGGTTGTAACACAGCATATGAATTGCTTGTTAACCTATAAACTATTTCTTATTTATTTTGATCTGATGCAAAATTATTTGCAAACAAGTAAAATTAAATGCATCTACGTATTTTCCAATAATTTAGCAAATGAAAATATATTGAAGAAATTTCAAACACGCTTTTCACGTTAAATATTTGAAATTGAGAAAAAGTATTATTTCATATCTAAAATTTCCAGTAGCGGGTATTTTCCGCGAAGTTGCAATTTTCGCTATTTCTGGAAGCGCGAATATAAAAACTCGCGAAATTAAAGTCAGTCAATCTTTAAACACGTCTTCCCCTTACACAATTTTTATTCGCGAAAATTGATGACCGCTAAAAATTTAACACCCCTTATTTCGGGAAGAATCACGAGATTTGGCAAACACGTAAAATTACTCACTATACGGTACGTTGTTATAACTTTATTGTACTCTTTCAGTATGTTCAGAGAATTAAAAAAAATCTCTCTGTTATACACAATGTCAGATTCAATACAAATTCTTTTATAAACAGCTTACAAATAAAAATATCGATACACTTGAACAATACAACTATGCATACAACTTTGCTAAGGTCTCTTGTCTCCTAATGCCATTTCATAAATATGTTATTGTTCATAAGGCCTATTTACTCAATAATATTCTTTCAAAATATATAATTCACAAACCTATGTCCTTACAAAAATGACAGCAAATTGTTTTGTTATCTTGATAAGCAACAATGTTACTAGCTAAGCAATGATGTCTACTGCCAACAAAAATTGCAGATAACGCAATCGCCCAATAAAATAGCAAAAAAAAACATAGAATAAAAACATAATATCTATTTCAAGCTTCTGAACCTCGTACTGACACAATGCTATCTCTATTAATTTATTAAGACAATATTATTCCCGATTCATATATTAAATCCTTCCGCTGGCTTTTGCTAATGAGGGTACCAAACCAGCCTTCCTAAGTTTCTAACGTTCGGTATGTGATTGCTATTTTCGGATTTTGTAGGTGTTTACTGTTATAGTTTTTAATGAATTACGGATTGTTTCTTCGTTTCAATAGATTGAGATGATGACTATCAGCACAGATGTCTTCCTGAAAAGGGTACAGGAACAGAACAAGGGAACCTATACAATGTAGCAATTGATTAATCTAGCTATAGATTTAAGAAAGTTTTGTCTAATACTAAGGAGTATCTCCATCGTTTTTAGCTCTGTCTTTAGCTTATTTTGGCTGTTCTGCTGGTAATTTATTCTCTATCAGCTTTTCTACATATTTCGATATACGGATTTCCCCATACTTTTAATTTGATTTGCAATGAAGAGACACTGAAGACCCTCAGGCAACATCAAGATGTAGACGGGAATGGAGGCCCTGTCCTGGATGGACTGTGGTTTTCTGTGTGTCGTGTGCGTTTTTGTCACATGTACATTCACTCCATATCCTTTCACATTTTTCTATAAGTTGTCAAAAATGCTATATACAGAAACAACATTCAAAGGAACTTCGGTATTATCTTTTCGTGAAATCTTGTAGATTCCTTGATGATAAGTAAAGACAAACAGATATGGGATTGTCCAATTAAGAAAGGATTTCCTTTCAAACATACGTCTTTGGCACAGAGATCGAACTAAGCAAGAATAGCAGATAAGAGTTTCTCTCATACGATCAAGTAGGGAAGTAAAGCATGGTGTAGGGACTAAAAAATTATGATATTCGGATGGAAATTTTTTGGTCACTTGACATTTAGAACTAGAGAGTTCCGTAACAAACGGATCTTCGGGCGTAATTGATTCATATTAGATAGGACGAATTCTCATCTATGGTACACACCACCAAAAATCGTGTGCACCATAGATCAGAATTCGTGTGCTCGATAGGACGTATCATCATCTATGGTGCAAACGGATTTAGAAATTTCTCAAGGATATCCAATTGTCTACTGACTGGGCTGATCCGTCTTATCTTAGAAGGTGTCTTCCTTATCTGTGGCAGGGTTTTACGCTTCTTGTAGGGCCTCACAGTGAGTTCAGTGACAGAACACAAGCCAACAGTACGTGGGCCATTAAATCGGAAAGTGTCAACCATTTCGAATATATTTTTTATCTACCGAAAGGGCCAGATAGTACAATGTATACAAAGTATGCTCAAACAGGAAAATAATGAAAAGGGTCTATAGTAGGTGTCGAATACCGTAATGACAAAACTATGTAAAATTAACATTTGTGCTCACTTCTTATATCAGATGAAGACCAAAAATGGCGTACATTCGTCAACATGAAAAGACTAAATAAAATCGATCTTTATTTATTTCGTTAAAACACTTCATAAATCTAAAAATGTCAATGTACGTATCTTTGCCAGTCTGAAGAAATTCCATCAACATAAATTAAAAAAAAAGACATACTCAAAATGTTTGGATAAGGTCATTGAGAAAAACACTTCAAACCAATTCATTTCATTTAAGCATCATCAGTGATGTTTTGAGGCTCTTAATACCGTTCCAATACTGCCAGTGCATCGTGTACCATGACTTCAGCCCTTTGTGGATGTAACCATTAAGATTTGAAGCTCCACATCTATTAAACCACCAACCTGCTCTACGCATTCCCGCGCAGTTCACTTCTGGGTACTTGTCATTATCTTGGTCTGGAGTGCTGAATCGGTGCCCGTGATGTGCCCCAAGTGCGTTAGCTGAAATTGAAATTATTGACTTTTTCCATTTCAAAATTTCAATGATCCTATGAAATACACTGAGTATCTAAATTATAGTGAATCTCTTACAATGTTCGTTCAATTCCTTGTGCCAATATCAGCAGCCCAGTAGTAAGTACTTCAATGCTGACCTGTAAGCCGATTATTTTGAAAATTGTAATATCTAGTTTTTTGTAAATTTTGTTGATCATCAAGGAGTGTCTCTCTGATGAAAATTTCTATCCTAGGCTGATTCTTTTTATTTTGATCATATTTGGTTATTGTCCTCTTACATATTTAACAACATTTTCAGTTTATGGTCCCCCAGATATTTAGATTTGATAAACACCGAAGAGACACAAGTTGTCGAGATGGCTATACGAAGAAACTCATTCTACAGTAAGTTCGGTATTTTGCTATTTGTTTGAACTAAATATTTGTAATTTTTTAAGTAATCATCTTTCTATACTTTCGAGCTTCTATTAGTTTTTTTTTTATTTTGCAGCATACCTGACCATAGCCAGTTTGAGCTTTTGTCATCCGTTTCATTTTGAATTATAAGCCTCAATTGTCAATTCAGTGTAAACTTTTCATTCAAATATATCTTCATTTTCATCACCACACAGCCATTGGGAACTTGAACTCCTTAAAATGTGTCCGAGGGTGAAAGTTGGAAAACTATTTCGAGTGTTCAGAACATTTAGTAGTTGTGTCCATTGATTCGTGTGTGCTTTTTGGTAATAAAATTTAACTCTTGTACTATATTGTTAAAAGCTATCCGAGACTGAGATTTATTTAAATTTCTAAAATATTCAGTATTCCAAGGGAAAATTTTATACTCTTTGTAGTTGTTCGAGAAGTTATTACGGAATTATTTATCCTTTATTGTCAGATTTTCTTAATTGTAAAGGTCTTTTCTTATAGTTCGAAAATATTATGGGAAAACTTTCAATTGCAAATTATCCAGCAGTTTAGTATACAACAAATTACACATATTTTCTAACAATTCTATACAATTATACCATTAGTTGTTACTAATTGCTGCTATATAACTATATTGTGATTAAAGCCAATTGAAAACCAAGCTTGGATGAGCCTTTTCTGTTGACAGAACATTCAAATGCAATTACACCAGAATTTGGTTATTTTCAAAAAGGTTCTTATACGTGTACTTTGTCGATCATCTTTGTTTAGCTCACCTTGCTATAGCTAGGGTGAACTTTTGTCATAAATATTCGTCCGTCGTCCGCCCATGCGTCGTCTCCCGGCACAAACATTTCTTTTAAGATATTCTCCTCTACAACTACTGCGCCAATTGGAATCAAACTTTGCAACAATGGTCTTTGTGTGTTTCCCTACAAAACCGTTTTTGGGGGTTAGGCATCTCCACTGACATAGCCGCTAACGGGGAAACATAGTTTTAACTTTGGACCCAACGGGGAAAAACATTTAAAGATCATCTCTGGAACCACTTGGCCAATTGGAACCAAATAGTCCTTAAGTGGTCCCTGCAAAAAGATTCATGTCATTGCTATATTCAAATCAGCAGCCAGCGGGTAGCATGATTTAAAGCACTGGACCTATGGGAAAAACATTCAAAGATTTTTCTACTGTAACTGCTTTGCCAAATTGAATCAAACTCGGCAACAACGTTCCCTTACAAAAGATTTCTTTTTCAGGTCATCATTTTGTCCAAATGGCCACCAACAAGCGACATAGTTTAAACATTTGACCCAATGGAAAAAGACATTTAAAGATCATCTCCTTTGAAACTGCAGGGCCTTATGGAACCAAACCTAGGAAAATTTTTTTTAAATGTTGTTTTTCAGCTTATCGCTATATCCCAGATCGCCACAAGCAGGGAACTTATTTCTAACATTGGAACCTTTAGCAAAAGATATTCAAAGATCTTCATCTCTGAAACTGTAGAGCCAACACGAACCAAACTTGGCCATAATAGTCTCTAGGTAATATTTGCAAATAAGCTGTCTTAATATTGGACCCTTTGGGAAAAGGAAATCTATTTTTTTCTTTTTAGACTGCTGAGCCAAATGACACAAAACCTGGCAACAATAGTCTTTAGATGGTGCCCTGCAAAAAAGCTGTTTATAGGTCAGCGTTAATATAAGGTATGACCATAGCTCATTTTGGAACCCCAATGGTGAATTCAAGATGAAGAACAACAATAAAAGCGTTGTTCCATTGCTTGTTCTTGTCATGTATTTAATATAGAGAGATTGTCTCTTTGCAATTACTTCATATCCCTTCATTACTTATTATATCAAAGATGGATGCCATTCCGCCATATTGTTCTCTATGAGAGAAGACCTTCAAAAAAATCTTTTCCTATGAAACATCTGAACAAGTTGGAACCAGTTTGACCACAACAGTCTTTTAGTGGTCCCTGCTTAAAAGTATTAAATCAGTAGTATATCCAGGAAGGCCACTAGCGGGGAACATAGTTTTGTCATTGGACCCTATGAGAAAAGACATTCAAAGACCTTCTCCTCCGAAAGTACTTAGGCCACAACGTGTTTAGATGATCTCCTTCAAAAAGGTGTTTATCAGGTCTATAACAAAATGTTGCCATTCTACTGTCAAACATGGTTTGGTTGCCAGCAGGGAACTTATCTTAACATTTGACCCTTTGGTAAATGCATACACAAATCTTTTTCCAGTTAACCTCTTAATGCATATAAAAGAAACATGGCATGAATATTACTTATGAGATGCTAATCAAGATGGAAAGCAGTAAGGAAAAATAGTTAAATGTTGAACCATATGCCATAAAGGTTCCTCCACATAGTTTGAAATTGAGACCCTTTAAAATATAAACTTATTGGTCATGGTCCAGGTGAGAGAAACAAGCTCTTGAGAGCATCTTGTTTCAGGATAGTGCTTGTTAGGAATGCTATCTTCTGTTGAACTAATTGTTAACACTGTTAGTCGATAAAAACCTCCAAACTTAAGCTTGACAAATGAATTGCCATACTATACATTATCATTGAACTTTATAAGTCAAAGAAGATTGACAAAGCATGCTGCTGATATTTTTAAATATACAGGAATATGTCATTAACTTTATTTTTACTGGGGTATATTTATATAGACTATTATTTTGGTGTCGTTTATGAATTACCTATTTTGTTAATAAATAAGACTATTGTCCATTTGGATTCTAATAGCAATGCAAAACGTAACAAAGGATTGAGTGATATATTCACGAATAATCAAATTTTAACTAAACTGATTTCGCATATGCAGAAGCTAAATTAATTAACAGTTACGTCGGCATTTCGTTATTTGAATAAGGTATAGGATGAAGGACTAAACTTATTCGTTAAAACGTATGTAAATTACTTAATATGATTTTTCCCAATTATTGTTTTTTAGAATTATCTCCCCTTTATAAAATAGGTGTTTTTTTTCAAAAATGTGACCTATTTTGCACACCCGCAACATTGACGTTGCTTATTTGATTTTATTTATTATCAATGAACTAATCAAGGTAATTTTTACAACATTTTAATGGTAAATTCATCACATGCACAAAGATGTATCCGCAGTTTTAGACACCTGAACCACCTTAAAGCTGCAAAAGACCACATAAGTTAATTAATTGTCTATACGTTGAAAATACCAACTCGTATTCAGTAAACTGTTGGTTGATACATAAATATGTCTTTGTGTTCATATCTTTAATTAAGATCATTAATGAAATACCGTGGGGTGCAGACATTACCTCTCATGAAGTCATAAAAGCTCCTCTGAATTAATTAGAACAGGTATCAAGTTTGTTCTAGAACAGCTCTAAGTCTGCTCTAGAATCCTCACCGCTCTGACCTGTCATGGTAATTTCTAGAATCCTGACCGTTCTGGTCAGGGCCATGACTACTCTGATCTGTTCTTCTCGTGACCGTTATACCCAAGTCTGTTCTGGCCATGACCGTTCTGCGTAAGTCTTTTCTGGTCATGACTGCTCTCAGCTGACCTGTTCTAGCTATGACCGCTTTTATACCAGCTAATGTCACAGCCCTAGCAAATCATCATAATGTGTCCAATATGCACGTGTTTCATATATTTCAAGTTAGTTATATCATAAAAGCAAAATCAAATTAAAAAAATGAAAAATAGAATTATGAATTGAATCATTCGGATAAAAAATTGCCGATGAAGTGCTCTTATTCGCTAATGATAATTTACCTGTGTATGTCCAGGTAAATTAAAAAAGGTAAGAGTTATTTCCCTTTTCGAGATATACCCGAAGACCAATAGTTTTCCGTAAATTTATTATTATAAATAAAAAATCGTGAATTTAATTATACGAAAATTTCAATCATTATCAGATTACATTTACTAAAACAAATGATTATTGAAAATATTTTAGAATAAGAGAATTGTTTTTTTTTTATTTTCAAGCGGTTTCGGGCTAGAGAAACTGGGAAAATCTGACACACCTAATTCATAATTGTCCAGTAATTATAGGACCAAAGCCGCCATGCCCAGAGTAGACTAGTTACAATTGGTCCTGACCCGAATAGACTTGGCAAGAACGATCTTGGTCTTAGCAGACTTTGATAGAACGGTCATGGCCAGAACAGACTTAGGTAGAACGGTCAAGACTAGAACAGACTGAGGTAGAACAGTCATGGCTAGAACACACATGTTTCTAGGACCAAAGCAGTCAGGATTCTAGGACTGTTTTAAGTCTGCTCCAAGTAAACTTCAAGTTAACTTTTTGCTGTTCTCGTGACTGCTCTCCAACTTGGACGAGAGGTTATGTACACACCACTGTACATCTAACATTTTAAATAAAAAAGTATAATAATAAAAATAACAACAATGCGCGAAACTCGCTGTCGCTCAGGGTAAAATATTTGACATAAAGGGCCAACCCGTGGAAAAATCAGTATATATTGAAGCTCCCAGGAATTATTTCTTGAATAAAATAATAACGAAGTAACTGTAAATCAAATTTCTGTAGATGACCATTGACCATTCCGACTACTTATGCCACGTCAATGCAGATCGTTTATTTTTAAACTTAACTTTTATTCATTAAACAAAATAAGATTAGGTATTGATTAAATGCACAGGAGACAAATACATGATAGAAAAAGTAAAGGAACAGAGCTTATATTATTGTCTTTCACCTTCAAGTCACTAAAAGCCCTTCAAAAACACCTTAGCGCATACCACATTGTAAGTTAAAGACGGCCAAGGGCATCGCTTTGAGCGGAATTCATTGTTGAATGTCGAACACCTCTACATCTATCTCACTGTGTTGAAGACCGCACGGTGACCCCTAGATTCTTTGTTTTGGGGTCGTTTTAAATGGACGTTTGAAATCTAAGCTGTATGACAAACGTGATGATTTTAACTACCCAATTGTGAACTTTCCCTTTCTGAGCAGCAATATACCTACCTCTCCAGCCTATGGAGTGTACATTTCACAGTTGATTCGTTACTGTCGGGCGTGCAGTTTTAGTTAGAGCAAAAACACTGTCCCAAAAGCTGCTTAGTCAGGGATTTGTTCAGCCTTTGTTACGTTCATCCCTTCAGAAATTCTATGGCCGTCACCATGACATCATTGACAGATATGACGTGTCTGTGTCCCAAATGACAACGGACATTTTCAGCTAGATTTCACGTCTTCACGGATTTGACATAATCGGATTTGACTCAACCCTGGATTGACTCACTGATAGTGTGACGGGTGCCGCTAGCGGAGCAGAACATGCTTACCCTTCCGGAGCACCTGATGTCACTCCCGGTTTTTATGGGAGTTCACACTATGAGTGCCTTAGTTCTTAATGTTTTCTTTTTATTTCCGTGCATTGTAGTTGTCTCACGTCCTTGTTTTGTCTTTGTTTTTATCTGTTACCGTTTTTGCCATGTCTTTGGACTTCGATTTTTGTAGTCATCGCTTCCCTTGTTCCTTCGGTATACTACTGCCGTTGTTTTTTAACCTGGATATTGGATGTTATCTCCTTGACATTTACCCCATTTCCTTTCTTTTTCATATCTACGTGTTTATTGTTCACGGATTCGAGAGTTGTAAATTAAACTGGAATCTTACAATCACTACTCATCGTTGCCAGACAAAAGCACGTCTGTCTGAAGCTAATGGACAATTACAACATATAGACAAACACGGGGAAGTTTTCTAGGCGATTTTAAGAAAAAATGGCATTATCAAAATAGTGAGATTTGGGCACTATATACAGGTGTTTAAAAGTTTGAAATTATTTACTTACCACCGAGGGAAAGGAACACAGCACGATAGACTCGAAGTTTATATTTAGATGCCTCATCTCCAACATAAAATACGTTGTACAATGCAATACCTGTTCTATTTCTAAAATCTGTCAGCACAACTTTCAGTTTTCTGCCACAGATTCCGTTATTTGAGGTTAGCATATGCAGTTTATCATTCCCTGAAAAGAATCCGTTAAATACATTCAAATATGATATTCCAAAATGAACTACATATAACATATATGTACATTTCTGAGAGCAATGAATAACATAAAGTTGTGTCCGTCATTTTCGTCCTATATTTATTCATTTAGGTTTCATACATTTAGAAAGTTTGAAAAAATGCGTTATAAATAATTCGTCAAAACATGCAAAGTATAAACAAAACCTGAAGATTTTTAAAGTTATTCCCTGATATATTCATGCCCCTCATCGTTTCTTTTCTCATGTATTTTCTTTTTTCCTTAAGGTGGTTTGGTAGTTTTCCGCCATTTTATTTTCATTCTTCATGCTTTGATAGGTATTTTTTATAAAAGAAATATAAAACAATTTAAAATTTGGACAAATCTTAAAAGTATTCCGCTTTAAACACACATAATTTGACCATTTCTTTTAGTTTAGCATTCATTTTAGACCAAAAATACGGAATAGTATTTAAACTGTTAAGTTCTTTGAAATAAAAATTTAAACAAATGAGGTAATTTCAAAAAAATCACTTTGAAAACTTTGATTTCGCGAATTAATTACGCTATAAGTTCTGTGACTACCCAGTTTGCTTTTTGTATTTAGAAAGTTCAATACAGTGGATAGCGCTTTATAAAATTAATAAAAATGCCCATGGATATAACTTGAATAATGTTATTTTTTAAAATGATAATTTTCTTTAACATTTCAACAAAATAATCCCCATTTTCAGTGAAAGATGCAAAATTATTTTTTAGAAGTTCAATTTTTGAAGTTTTATTCTGCAAACTATAGAACAATTCTAATGGATTTCGCTTATACCCCCAAAGCCCTTTCAATGTAAGATGACTCAATTTCAATTAAAGATTATATATATTATAAATATTTGCTTCATCAACCCATGAAGACAGATTTGAAAAATGTAATGGTTATGTTAAACCACATGATCAATGCTACTGCGCATATGTGATGGTCATGCTGCTACTACATGTACAACAAGGGCTGTAGAATGCCAAAGGGAAGGAACAAAGGAGTGGAATTTACAAAAAAAGAAGTCCAAAGACATGGACAAAACGATGACACAGAAAACAATGACGTTGAACACAGAAAAAAATGACGTTAGACAGATACAAAGCACAGACATAGAAACCATACATTTAAAAAAGAAGGCACACACAGTGAAACTGAGAGTGACATCAGGTGATTTATTTTCAGTTATGTTGACATTAATTTCTTGGTTTCTTAATTGTTGTTGACATTGTTTCTATTTGTGTTACTTCTAGATTCCCTTATTTATCTTTCATTAGAGCTAAACGATTTCCGTTGTATCTTTATTTTATATCTCCTGACTGTATCTTCATAATTTTACTTAGCGTTGTTCTAACCTGGTTTTGCTCTCCATTTAGATCTGTTTGGTTATTTGTGCTCTATCAGATTTTACAAAATTTTTGTTAATGACCTTCCAAATGTTTTGACTTGATTTGCTCTAAGCAGACATAAGTTGACGAGATGGCCATTGGCAGAAACCAAATTTAACGTTTAACAAAACAAATTCAAAGATAATTGTCAGCTGTCATAAACGTCACTCTTAATTTAAAAATAATTTTATAATTTTAACAACTACTTAATATTAATCATCTTTTCTTGAACCAAACCTGACAAAAATCAGATTAAAAAGCAAACTTTTCTCTCATGAGTAATACCGTTTCTACATATCAAACTTTTTATTGTTTACTCTGGAGTAGTAATATATCCAATCTGCAGCATTCGCTTCTTCATCATGTACTGCAAACAGCGATTCCTTCAACCGAACAAAATTACTCTTTTAAAAGTACGTAGGCAAGGTTATGTTCATCAATTATTAATATTGTCACTCAAAAAGATTTTTGGTCGTCATCGTGATTTTACGAATCCCTACAATGTGTCTAAATCACACCATGCACATCCAACAAAAGACACCAAGTTATTACATGATTAAAACATCTGGATTCGGCACTACACCAGCCCTTTTATTTACATTGTGACTGGTGCCACATGTTAAGTAGATCATCGTGGTTTTTATTGCCTCTTTTTGTACGATTTGTATATTGTAAAGTTTTCTGGATTTGTAAATTTGTTGTTGTTGTTGCTATGGTATCCATTTAGAAAATTATTTACTTAATATAATAATGGAGCTAGTAACTGTGAAATTCAACTATCGTTTGGTTTATGAGATCAGTATACGCGTCTACAATAGCTTTCATAATGCAGACTTGCTTTAACAACGGCAGTAGAATACCGAAGGAACAAGGGAAGCGAAGACTACAAAAATCGAAATCCGAAGACATGGGAAAAACGGCGACAGAAAAAACAAAGACAAAACAAGGACGTGAGACAGCTGCAATCACGGAAATAAAAAGACAACATTAAAAACTAAGGCACTCATAGTGTGAGCTCCCATGAAAACCGGGAATGACATCAGGTGCTCCGGAAGGGTAAGCATGTCCTGCCCCGCTAAAGACACCCGTCACACTATCAGTGAGTCGTAAATGTTTTGAAAGGTCTATTTGGTAGCGGATTGGTTAATGTCATTTTTTAACCGTTAGACAAAAACCAATGAAATCCATGGTACATGTTACTTCTCTAACCCTTAAAAAGTACCATGGTGAGATTTTGAAAAGCTTTTTGTAAATCTCCATAGTATTGTAACAACCACAAGGACGCGGTACCAGAAACATCACTGACTAAGACAAAACTAAAATGTTATAGTATGATTTACAAGACAACACGAAAAACTAAATTACTGACAGTATGAACTCCCATAAAAACTGGGAGTGACATCAGGTGCTTCGGATGGGTAAGGATGTCCTGCTCCGCTAGCGGCACCCGTCACACTATCAGTGAGTCAATCCAGGGTTGAGTCAAAACTGGTTATGTCAAATCCGTGAAGACGTGAAATCTAGCTGAAAATGTCCGTTTTCATTTGGGACACAGACACGTCATAACTGTCAATGATATCATGGTGATGGCCATAAAATTTCTGAAGGGATGAAAGCAGCAAAGGCTGAACGAATCCCTGACTAAGCAACTTTTGGGACAGTATTTTTGCTCTATTAAAAAAAATCGCTGTATAAACTACATGCGCGACAGT
>MJUU01050612.1:7341-66169 GCA_002080025.1 Modiolus philippinarum | reverse complement strand
ATTCTTTTTTATTGCACAAGCATACACTGTCAAATTCATTATAGTAACTGAAAAACAATAAAAATAACTTGCTTTATATGTTTATTGAAAATTTTAAAACTTCAAGTAAAAACGTAACAAAACAGATGTGACTAGGATCTTATAACTTTAACTGTATAAAAACATTTCATTTTTTTAGTTGAAAACAATTGTAAAAAAGTATATATATAAAATTGCAAAAAATGTTAACAATAATGGTTGTTTGTATAAAATATTATCTGTAATTTCATTGTATTCATGTTTGTGATGTTTACTGGTTTCATATTAAAAATGAAACTTTCTTCCGTTAAAGATGATCTTACAGAAAATATTTTATATAATAAAATGGCATTTTAATACATGTTGATTAAAAAAATGTTATAAGCGTAACACCCGTGAGAGTGAAACATAGGGCCCGTACACCAACCTCTCAATTTGACATTTGTTTTTAATAGTAAATATAGATTGACAACACCAAAATGTCCTAAATTTGTAAGATTGTTTCTCATTTGATTGAATCAGTTGAAGGCTGACTTGTTTTTGGTGATTGTAATGTTGAACCATTGTTTTAATAGACATTCTTAATTAGTATCGATTTATTTCCAACTGATAATACAGTCAACAGCTTATTTTATATATTTGCTTAGTAATTGCCAATAGAGTAATTTAGATTTTAGGCATTTGAGATAATTTATAGTGTAGAACTAGTACAGCTGTAACAGTAATCATTACACAGCAGTCAAGCAATTTGACCCGTGTTTATACTTGATGGTATTTCAAAGATGATTGAAGGTCATTATTGTTATTGTTTGGTTTTAATTCATTTTATTAATTGTTCCATTTTTATGATTTTTGTTATTTTTGTTAAAATGATCGGGATCCAAAGCACGCTATCTTGACCCACTTCGACATGTTTTCTTTTGTTTTCACTCTCACTAATGTTGACCTATATCAATTAACCCATATCTGAGGCACACGTGTTTGGTAAAAAGATTGCGCCGGATACGCTGGTTCTCGCTTTATGTATTTATCATTTTTTTATTATTTTTTTTTTATGAACAACCAAAAATTAATAGTAATAATAACAATAATAATTGGAAACAATATGCAACCCCCAACTTGAAAACCATTGCAATTAAGGTAATCATGCATCTGCATCATGATATCCAGACACACTCCTCCGGACATGTAACAGAAAAGTCAAGCAAGCATAACCCGTCTCCCTTGTCTTATTGATTTCCCTTTCACATTAGTTATGATATTAATGAAAATTTAATTAATAATTTTGTAAACAATTTTCTTGAATAAATAATTTAAAAATATTTCCTATCTTATTGAAAAGATGTCTTCATTGTAAAAGATTAGGACACATTAGATCGATTCTAATGGAAAACAAACAACTGCTCCTGGTCACGTGCTCCTCCACTGAAGTTTCAAAATGTATCAAATATATTCACGGGGCCTAACCTCTACGCAATATTGTCTATTGATGAGACACGGACAAGTTCGTATTAGGCTCGGAGCGTCTCAACACAATGTAAACAAGAACGGAAAGACCGGAAAAGGTAAGAAAAACTATAGTATCCTCAAGAAATGCAATAAAAGTAACACGCTCATTCGGAGAAATGTCCTTTTATTGATTCAAAGACATTTTCAAAATAGTAAAACTGCTTGCCAATATCTCGTTTACTGTAAATCGCGAACACGTACAGTTTCCGAAGTCAATTTAAAGACCTAAAATATATATAAAGTAACAATTTTATACGTCTTATAGTCATATCGAAAAGGTATTCAAATATATTTGTAAATGCATTTTGGTTTATATATGCTCAATGTCTTTGGAGTACAAGTAAAAAATGTGTTGATGCGTCCTAGTACAAGCCAGTAAATTAAAGGATGCATACTGTTATCCTTTCAGATAATGAGAAAAAGAAAGAGCAATTTAACAAAAGGAAAAATCACATTCTTATTTTCGGAACTGTTTAATCATTGCATTTTTACAGTGCACCTTTGTATCAATTAATGCATTGATGTGTAAAAGCTTCTAGATCATTGGTCCAAACCCGAATTAAAACTACTTCCATTTTGAGGAGACCAGATGTAGCTGAAACTTTGTCGGCCATTCATGACATGCAAGCTGATAAAGCTCCTATGAAAGCTTATTTGGGTCAAATTATGTGGTGCCACATAAAAAAAATCAACACAAATCGTTGCCACGAGATACAATTCGTTCCCACGATTTGACAAACTGTGGCCACGAATAAACAAATCGTTCCCACGATTTGACAAATCGTGGCCACGAGAAACATGATTTAACAAATTGTGGCCACGAATAAATAAATCGTTCCCACGATTTAACAAATTGTGGCCACGAATAAAAAAATCGTTCCCACGATTTAATCATTAAAATGTTGGACTTTCTTATCGATAAAATTTTTGTCCATTTCAGTGGAGGACGACTGTTTCAATAGACGGTATCCCAATGGGTTACGAATTGTGCACCTCTTCTGGCCGACCTTTTTTGTACTCCTATGAAGTTGATTTTCTTGATAGGCTGGTGAGAAAAAGGGCAAAAAAACTAGCAAAATCTTTCAATTACAGCTTCCGAACATAGATGATGTTCTGTCATTGAACAATTCTCGTTTCGGTGGCTACCTTCATCTGATCTATCCAGATGAGTTAGACACTAAGCATACCACAAATACTCCCAAATTGGCTTCTTATCTTGAACTTAATCTTGAAATTGACTTTGGAGGGAAACTTTACACTAAGCTTTATGACAAGATAGATGATTTCATCTTTCCAATTGTCAACTTTGCTTTCCTGTCGAGTAACATTCCTTCTGTCCCCAGCGTTTGACGTATATATTTCACAACTTATACGTTATTCCCGGGCTTGTTAACAGTACTATGATTTTCGTTGCAGAGTCCAACGACTGACTATCAAATTTCTCAGTCAAAGATATGTTTTTCGCAGTTGAAGTCGTCTCTAATAAAGTTGTTTGGCCGTCACCATAAGCTGATAGATCTTGACTGGAAATTTATTTCCGATATGAAATCAGGAATTTTTCCGGAGTCTAATTCGTTTCACATTTACTGGATTGTGACTATTGTACCTGGTGTGACTTTTTGTTTATGGGCAACATGGCGGGTAACTAATTAGCTGCTAACTTTGCTTACTCTGTCCTTAGCTGAAATTTGGCTTTTCTATTTAGATCCCTTTGGTTATTTGTTCTCTATCAGCTTTTCAACGTTTTTGGTGATTGGACTTCCAAATGTTTTGGTTTTATCTGCAGTGATGAGACATAAGTTGTCGAGATGCGCATATGCAGAAAATAAATTAACAGTAACTTCGGTATTTTGTTATTTATTACCACTGGGCCGATGCCTCTGCTGGTGGACTGTTAGTCCCCGAGGATATTCACCAACCCAGTAGTCAGTATTTCGGTGCTGACCCGAAAACCGATTTTATTGAACCTTGCAATATCTAAATTTTACCAAATTTTGTTTAAAACTAAGGAGTATCTCCCTCATGCATAGCTCTGTCCTTAGCTGAACTTTGGCATTTCTATTTAGATTCCTTTGGTTATTTGTTCTCTATCAGCTTTTACATGTTTTTGGTGATTGGACTTCCAAATGTTTTGGTTTTATCTGCACTGATGAGACATAAGTTGTCGAAATGCGCATATGCAGAAAATAAATTAACAGTAACCTCGGTATTTTGTTATTTACTTAGAAGTACACTTTTTGGGTCTGTGTTGCTCAGTTTGATCATAAAGTTGTGTGTCTGTGTTTATTGTAGTCTCTGTTTTGTTGCCAGTACTGATTTTGTCTTTGTCTTATGGATTTCATGAGTCCTGGATTGTCCTTCGGTATTTTCTTCCCTTTCTTTAATTTTTTACTTATATGTTCAATTGGGTCCGACTCCTCCGTTTTTGTCTTGTACGAGCTGCATCCATAGTTATTGTACTTGTCCTATCAAAACACAACTACATTGAAGTTTAAAACGAAAGAAACGACTCCATATAGACTTATATTAATTGAAATGTATAAAAATTGTATTCAAAAGAGACAAAAATTACCACAAGCTGTATTCTGTGTATTATTCTTCGGTATGTTCACGTAGTCCGCAAACAAGCATCAAAATACTCATATGTTATGCAAGGTAAACTCGAATACTAGTGTCGGTTGAATAATCGTTCATGCACACCCATTTTAGTCTTATAGTTGACTTCCGAATGGGTATTTTCAATTTTGCACAAGGTTTGTTAAATTCAGGTAAAATGCATATTTTTGTAATAGATTTGGAAACTCCGAGCAAATAAAGGCGTATTTGGGACGCTCCGAGCCTAATCTTGACGTAAAGGTTATGCCCCGTGATATTCGCCGTCTCCTGGCGGCGAATAATAAGTAGTGAGGCAATGATAATTTATTAATTTATACGCATGACGGTGGTGGGTAGTATGGTGGGTAGTACATGACTGTCTTTTATATGGTTCTTGGTCTAGCGACCATGTTATGTTTAGTGAAAATTTTTAACAACTACAAATAATAAGTAAAAAAATATTTATTAAGAAAGGTTTTAGTACAGACAAACAGACTTCTATAAGATTTTTTTCCTTGATCACAATGACCATATAAGATTGCATTAATTGATTACTTACTCAATACCTGTTAGAGATTGCTTAGTCAAATATGATATATAGGTTTTGTCCAGTTCGGATTTTGTCCCATGTACTTTTATAACACATCCTTTCATTTGTTTGTTTAGTTCATTACTATTGGTCATATAGACCGACCTCAAATTGATTAGATCAGAATTTGGAAGATATTTGGTAAATAGACTGGTATTATATACACGACTGCATATGTCTGGATATGTCGTTGACGTTTACCTCAATGTCGTAACATGGAATTTAAACTTGACTTCGATTTCGCCGTCCTGTGACCATTGAATGTTTTTTGAGAATAGTTTTTTTTCAACTGTTTTAAGGCTGGCTTTATATTACTGTCTATATTTATACAAAATAAAAATCAGATAATTTTAGCTACTAATGATGGGCAAGTGCGAGCTATTGCCATCGCTTATCGTCCATATGTCAGTCCTCCGTTCGTCATATTTTCAAATTTTGTCCACGTCCTCTTAAATTACAGAAGCAAATTAAACTAATCTTTACAGAAATGATTTATTCGAGGTCTGTAACAAAATTGCTTATTTGCATAACGTAGTTTGACAGAAGACGGTATAGAAATTTACATATTTTGATCATCTTCAATCTCTGAAACTTCAGAAGCAAATTTACCCTAACCTTACAGGAATGATTTTAGCTTGATCCATAACAAAACTTGTCCATTGCGTTTTGAGCAAACTACACAAACGACCACAAGCATGAAACTTAGTCGAACATATGACCATATGGAAAAAACATATTTTGATCATCTTCGAATAATAGGTCATATATGCTATTTGAAAACTTAAAGGAGGGGCTTATTTAAAAGAAAAGATAGTCTTTCAGAATGCTCTGAATAAAATATTCAGAAGTAAGTTTTCTCTACAGTTGACATGGATCAGTATATATACATAAACATAAAACACTCAACATGTGGATATTATAGCAATGACTTGACTATTGAAGACTAAGGCCGCAATAAACAATATTTTTGCTTCTTCTTCTCTAATCCATCATTTTTAAGTTGGTAGGTAGGTAGGTAAATTGCTTTGGTAGGTAGGTTTTGTATTTTATAAATTGTTTTCGTGAAATTTGTTGTTTTCCTCCAAAAAACTTTTAAAAAGTTTCTTAGAGAAAGCAATAATTCTTTGAATAAGGTCAGGAAAAATGCAAATAAACTTCATTTTATTATAAGCGCAAATGGTGCTCACTTTCTGTTGGAGCAAAGCGATTACTGTTTGATTTCAGGATATGGTTATTATTTTTTTATTACCGACATATGCTTTATAATAATTACATTTCATGCATATTCATAAAAATTCCGTCACTTTGATAGGTGAACTTCGATCACATGGTATACGTATCAATGCAAAATTGCAATTCCAATGAAATACATTTGACCATATACCAGTTTGCGGATAAATTCCGTGTGCTGTCCTTTTAAATTTTTTTTCTTTAAAAATGTAATTATAAGAAATGGGGGTAATAATAAAATTACCGAACAGAGTGGTCAAGAGCCGAAGTCAATGAGACAAAAAGACAAATCAGGTGGAAACCACCAGTAAAATTATCGACCGCAATGGTCCTGACTTGGTTCAGGCATTTCAAAAGAAATGGTGGGTTCAACTTCTTTTATGGCTAGCAAAAAAAGCTTCCAACTTCTATTCCGTTAGTGTACGGTAGCAACTCAACAGTAATTGCCAATGAAAGGTCGTAGATAGTTCAAAGAATTGATCATCCCACTATTAAGTAAAGAAAGAATCTTGAATCAGAGGTCGGACCGAAACTTCAATTTTTTCCATAGGGGACTGATATCTATTAAAGAACTTTGTAAATGATCGTATAAGAAGGAATTTTTTAAAACCTTGATTAATAAGGCGGTCACGGAGATGACTATGTCTAATCAGAAAGTCTGTATAATTTGTGCTAGCTGTCGCGTAACGAATCAGCTGTGAAACATACAGGAGAAGCTGAGATATTACTCAACATTACTGAATATTATTGAGGCATTACACATATGAAGTGGTGACTATGAAGTGTAAAGTTTTTGAAATGTCTCACATGTTTGTCTGCACTAGAACGACATGGATGCGTACAATGATTGCCATAAGCTGCTTTTACACTACTCTGGTCACGCTGACTGTGTTGATTTCTTCCGAGAGAAAAATCATAGGTCCTTCTACTTTATCTTAGCAGTGATTTGCACATGCATTTAAACACGAAATCAGTAGCTGAAAAAGCCATAGACAAGCGTATGGGTGATAAGAACACATTCCAACTTGTGCTTAAACTCATCAGTTGACGTTTGAATGTTGATTGTTCTCCAAAGGCACGACTAAATCCATAAATCGAGTGAATGAAGCAGTCTACTACCTCGATCTGCTATCCCAAGGACATGAACACAGCGTTGTGCAACTCCACATGGGACAAAACCATGTATGCTCAATTGATGCATTACCAAAACTGATGCACACCAACACTTGAACCGAAGAATCGTGAAACAAAATTTCCCCTTTTTCTTTGAGATACTGCTGCTTTTTCGTATGTTTGAAATGCAAACCAACTGCCCATCGTCTAAACTCCTTTACACTCATACACAAGTCAATTAGATCGAGAAACGTTGCTACCGATGATAGTTTCACAGTAAGAAATCTTAATAGTGCTGGTTGTGTGTGACCTTCGATTTTTATATTTTTACCAGTGAGATGGTAATCCACGCCCAATCCACCACTGTAATGTGATAGTTTGTGGTTAATTCGTATATCATAACCAAGAGTCTGTTTTCCTTATAGAACTTGGCGATTGCCCTCACTTCCTTCTCTTTGCGTCCACAAACTGCTTCCACAATAGATACTTTTTCTTTGCAATCACTGTTGGAGTCCTTCATATGATAGCCGAAAGATGATGGTATGTGTCGTTCGAATGCATTTGTTTATACCAGCGATGAATCGAACTGGCAGGTTTTGAACCTCTCTATGAGCACTCTTGAGTTCTTGCTGATGTCATGGGTCTTTGTTCAGTTCTTTAAGCTCTTTCTTTCTAAAGACCTCTTCAAGTGTGATTTTCAATTGGTTTTCTCTTCAATGAACTTCAACTTCATTCTCTTTTGTCATTCGGTCCCATTTACCAAACCCTTATTCTTCGCTATTTGACGGAGTGCCTTCAATGTCTCTATTACTACGATCTTTTCACCACACGGGATATATCTATAAAACGGTACATGTCATGAGCATTTCAACAATGTCTTTTTCAAGCTGTTTATTATCTCTCGCTGATTTTTTTTTGTACTTGCTACATTCAATCTGAAAACTAAATAAAAACCATGACGGCGTATTAAAATCACATTTTCAAACTCCACCTTTGTATACATCTCATAATACAAGATACCTAACGATACTCTGTTTTACTCGGTCGTCCCTGGATTGTTCGTTTATTTTTGACTGCCGGTTCGGTTCTCATCTACTCCACTCATTTTTAGCAGAGAAAATGCGTCGAGATGACGCACATATTTGAAAACAATGGGTTTTCTAAAAAATAAATGCGTAAAACACACAAAAAAGTACAAAATAATTGACACCAAGAAAGCACTAATCATTCCCACTTATTAGATTTTAAATAGAATGGTGCATTGGTACTATTTTTACAAGTTGACGTTAGGTAGTACGACTTTACTATTACAATCAAGTCGCCCAATATAGAAAATACTTTTACAATGTAAACGCCATTTATTTTGTGTCATTTTTCCTCCAGTATTGGCGACAGATGGCTCGAGCCATTTATATCTGTAAATTATCATGATTTTAATAGGAAATGTTTTGTATTTATGATAGCTTAGTTTTCCAGTAATGTCCACCATATTGGGCTATTTCAATAATTAAATGCACCAATTACGTTAAAATTACGTCAGAATCAAAATGTTTATTTTCTGTGAACTTGACGTTATCGGATCGTCATCGGCCATGTTGGATTTTTTGCGGTGGTAGTAATTTGGAACAGCCATTGCAGGTTTCTTAGATTTGAGGTAAAGATGCATTATTTTTTTTTATATATTGTTGAATAGATTTAATTAAAAATGTAATCCAGTGAAAACGATGTTGAAACTGTTTTTTTTTTCGTTACAGCTGCTTTTACGATGGCATCAATGGAGTTGATATGTATGTCTACTACCATACCGTGCTCACATTCATTGTAGTATTTGTCAACTCGGCCTTGTATATAATAACATGGATCAAGATATACAGAGATAGTAAAGCTCTAGCTAATATTCTCGGTGAATCAGCACAAGCTATCAAGAGTGTTCATAACTCAGCTAGGAACATGTCACTTTTCGTTGCAGTATTTTTAGTGCAGTGGTTTTCAGCTGCGTTACATTCAATTACTGCATTGATCGGAGAGGTGCCTGAAGCTGTTCTGTATATGGCCGTTGTTTTCACTAATATTGGTGGGGTTCTTAATGGTATTGTATTTATTCTGATCAGACGGCGAAAACGGAAACGACTTCAAAATTCGGACATATGTAGATCCACTGGTACTTTGTCATCACGAGTATAAATTTGACTCATTTGTACATATTGTAGGACTATAATTTATTATTACAAATGGAAACTTAAAAGAAGTGAGTGAGAACCAAAACGAATAATCCAAGGACAACGGCAACATCGCAAACAGAGACACAACATGAGTACTACACTAAAAAGAAAACTGAAGACACACACACATACAAGGTTGACCAACACAGACCCAATAAAAAACCATTGGCAACATCAGGTGCATCGTATAGTAAGCATCTCCTGCTCCTTATAAGACACCCACCGTGTTGATCATGTCAAATCCGGCAGATAGGTCAAATCTGGTAGAGGAAACAGCAATTACTACTAGAGTATGAAGGGTATGGAAGGTTCAAGAGATTAAGTTCCTTCACAACATACACGCTGTAACTCCATAGACGCCTGCCGCGATTACAATGTATACAATTGTCATAAATATGTACTTTTAAGTCTTTTGTTGTCACGTGTCTTTTCAGGTAGATTGATGTCGACTGAACATTGGCAATTACTCACACATCTTGCCGAAGAGGAAAAATATGCAAAATTTCGGCAGCTATTGACCCTTTTTTCTAAATATTAGATTATCACTGACTATACGAAGCCTAAGGGGCTTAAATTACCTCCAGTACATAGTTTATACGTTATATTCTTTGAGGGAATTGACACATTTTTTTTATTTATTGTACATAGGATTTCAAAGAAGTATGGCCATTTAGTCGTTAACTTTGTTTTTATGTTGGGCCATATGAAATAAAAAGATATTGACGGAAATCGTGTAAAGTGGTCTCTGATACGTTTACTTCCCGGCTAGAAATAAAAATAAAGTACCACACTTCTACGTAGCAGTCGAACATGGCTGTAAATAACCTTTTGTGTCCATTTAAGCCATTTTATAACAATATACAACATAACATAACAAATCTTTATTTCCAAATCAGGAGCCCACAAGGAGCAATGAGAGTAACATATACAGCAGAAGAACATGATTTTCAGAGACATGAATAGATAATAAGATAGAACCATGTTGTTTTTGTTAGCTATATAGATCAGAGTTGAACATAAGGACACAATAAAAAAGTCTTCGTTATTATTTTCCAATATGAATTTAGCAGTGGCTGACATAACCTCGTGATCTTCAATACTAAGAAAAAATATAAATTTTGATTGATTTGAAAGTGTTAGAAAATTCGCATATTTTATTCCAACAAGATAAAATAAAACAGATCTTTTATCCTTGAATTCAGGACAAATACACAAGAAAAGAGTTTCACCTTCAATTTGATATGTACAGCATGCACTTGTAAAGATACTCTGAGAACCAAAGCCGATTTTTTTACATTTTCATTTTTTGCAAGTGTAGAATGCTTGCATCTCTAATTACAGTTATTGGATTTAAACAAAAATCTTCAAAAATTGTCAAGATCTGTCAAAATTCATGTAATCAAAGTTCGTTTACTTAATCTTGTATCTAAAAGTATGAAAATATATTTGAATTGAATTTGTTGGGATATACTAGTAGTGTTTATGACATGTTTAGAATTTAATGCATTCACAAAGTAAAAGATAAACAAGAAAGTGGTCATATTTTTAAAAAAAAAACTTAGGATGTTTGTTAAAACCGAAGGATCAAGCTTTGGAAAAAGGATGGTTCAAATAAAGCTCCACGAAGGGGGAATTCAGTCGATTTTCGTGGTTTTTTTTTTTTTTTTTTTTTTTTTTTTTTTTGTTTTTGATTTTTGTTTTTTTTGTGGGGGTCAGTATTTGGCTACAACTGAACGAAATTAAAACAGTTAAGAAAAACGGGGTTCCAACCATCGGAAACCCCCTCATCTCCTGACCCGACACTGAAATACTAATATATATGAAGTTAATCGTAAATTGGCTTCCAATTCTTTTTCCTTAATTTCGAAGTTATAGGTTCCTTACTTTAAGGTAACAACCAGTGAATACACATATATCAGTTAGCTTAAAATAAAAGAAAAGATATAATATATAGAAACATAAAATTCTACTCCTTGGATTCTCCATTGCTTTCTACATGCATTTTTATTTGTTGTCACTCCCCCTTTAGTTGTCTCCTTTTCTTATTTCTTGTAGATTCACACAGCATGGTCGATAAATTGCAGTTAAACGCACGTGACACGGAATTACAGTCGACCTGGTGTAAAAGTACAAATTGATGACAAAAGTATACATTTAAACCCCTGTAGACGCTGAAGGAAGGTGATCTCATGAACTTTCCATACCCGTTATACTCTAGTTGTAAGTTTTTAAAGGCAAAGATCTGTTGTCATCTTGGAGACTGATATCCCATAGAGGTCCATAAGATGGTGATATCAACTTTAAAACTTCTGGATGGATGACTTCAGGTCATGGGTAATATATCCTTGTTTAAACAGCCTATTTTTGAGTGACAGACTCTATCAAGGAAGTCACTGTATCGATCACAAGCTCTTGAATAGTAAATGAGCTAAGAGATGTAAATTCCGTATACCGGCGCTGTTGGGATGTTGCTACGAAGAAAAGGGAAGTTGACTTTTCGAAAAGTGTAGTCATCGTGTTTGTCGTACAGCTTAGGTTGAAATCTACCTCTGTTGTTATTTTCAAGATGAAGGTCAAGGAATGAGGCCAATATGGAAGTGTCTGTAGTATCCTTAATTTCGAGCTCTTTTGGATAGATCAAATGAAGAAAATCACCAAAGAGAGGGTTGTTTACTGACAAAATATCAACTATATCACGGATGCTTAATTTGAAGGATTTGGCCAGTTCTTATCTTTATTTTGAAGAAGCCCTTCGGTGAATTCAGCCTCATAAGAGTGGAGAAACAGATCGGCTAGGAGAGGTGCACAGTTTGTGCCTATAGGAATTCCGATAGTCTCTTGAGTACGATATACATATAACAATAACTGTAGCCCATGACACTGTATGAGATATAATCTTTGGGAAGACAGCGTAGTACCTTATTTATTAAGAATTTTTTGAATCGTCGATGTTAATTTAAACATAAACCCATAACTTTGTTCGTTCATCTAAAGTTAAAATCCTGCAATTTTATAGACCAATTAAGGTTCTGTATCTTAAGAATAAATCATCACATACATATGATGAACGGCTAGGATGTTTTTAACAAGGTGTTAACTCCACCCACTACAAATTGTCAGTAATCTTCAGCATGTAGCTCTCAATTGGCAAAATGAAATGCTTATACAATATATGAAAGCATGTTGACTTCTTCTTTTGATGAGGGTATTAAATAAACGATAAGAAAATAATGACTCAACAAATCCCTCACATAGCTTCAGAGAAGATGTTTACACTGAATGTTGAATTTAGAATTAGTGAAGAAAAGATAACAGGAAACACTTACAATGGCCGAAAATTACTATCACATGTCACGATCTACAAGGAAACTGCACAAGAAAAAAAATAGAATGACAAAAGACAAACATAGACAACGATAGGAACTCGGGATAGCCGGACTTGGTACCGGCACTAGCGGTAAAGTTTAAGCGGTTTTTGGGTATCAAAACCTCCCCTTCTATATCCCCCGTTTCCCTATAAAAATAAACATACAAATAAAATCCAATACAGGTAGACTACTAACTCAAAGAGAAAAAATCTTGAAAAGGAAAGAATAAGACAAAAAGTAATTTAGGAAGATGGGTCAAGGAGTGTTCGACGATAAACTGCCGGCTAGTTCAAGGAGCGTAGTTTGCTGGTAAAACACTGTCGCACTACGGAATAAAAATCAAATTCAAAACTTCCCGAAGGTTTTGGTAAAGAATCATCACGGATTTCAGTACACGTCGGAAGTATCAGGAAGAGGCCAGTAATAACTGTAAAATCTTCAGGTCATTGAACCCCAAAGTCAATTTAACAACATTTTCGTAAAAAGGGTGAGAAATGCCTTAGTAGTAAGTTGTTAGCGAGTCGCATCATATTTAGATCTCAAATGTTCATATCTTCCATATAACATCTTTAATGTGTTTATCAATTTCTGAAATCTGTACCCTTGTAAAAGTTTGGATTTGGTAGTTAGGTTACATTCATTAAAGTCATCAAGAGTAGAACAGACGAGTGCGAATAGCACCAGTTAAAATATATACACCCCGTAGAACGTCATCTTCAAGAAAAGGGAAATTAGTAATAGTAAAACCAAAACCATCCCTTTTATTATAATTTTTTGTTTTAATTTTTCCAGAGTCAACGATGATAGTTAGATCGAGAAATGGGCAGTATTTAGAATCATTGTTTGCTTTAGTTAGTTTCAATTTCTTTGGGTAAATGAGATCGATCGACATATTCTAAAAACTGGGGATTGTCAATATATAGTAAGGATATCGTCGATATACCCGCTGTTAAAATAAGTTGATCACTGTTCCATCTTGTATTTTTTTTTATAAAGTTCCGTTTGTAACAGAACAGAAAAAGATCTACAAGAAGAGGTGCACAGTTTATACCCATGGGAATTTCAATGACTTGTTGATAAACGACCATAAACGTTGTCTAGCAAAAGATGCAGTGCTTTAATTATTTCATCGCAAGTCCAGGAACAATGATTTTTGTAAGTGATATTAGAGAAGAATCCTTGCGTTTTATTACAACAAATGAACTGTAGACCAGAAAATTTGGAAGACCATTTAATAAGTTGTCTCAATTTTGATTTAATCAATTTATGTAGAAGGTTGTATAAAGTGTAGAAAAATCATACATGTGACTGTCAATAGACGAAACTGGTCCTTTAGTGATTTTAGTTTATCTGAAACCTAAATGGAATTTTTCACACTCTAAAAGTAATTTACACCAGAGAAAAAAATATATATAGAATAATGGAAATTTTGTACACAAAATATTGTCGACATAATGGATGAGCCCACTTCGTAGACGAGTCTATTATTGGAGATAATATTTGAAGTATCCGAAACAAAACTTCTATTATTCTTTTTATCGCAATCATTTGATACAACGAATTTTGAAAAATGAAAACCAATTTTGAAGAAATCATGAAATTGACTATTGATAAGTAAAATAATTTGTGTGATCCTTTATGGTTTTTGTAGATGTATATTTCTTTGCTTACATTGATGAGCTTATTGACACGGTAGGCGTGGCTTTGAGTTACTTTTTGCCAATATTTTTTCGTATTCGGGCAGTAACAAATACTGGTAGCAAATACTGAAAATATTTGCCTCAAGACATAAAAGGAAATTCATACAAATTACCGATAAAATACAATATATCGAACATACAAACAATTGAAAACATTGATATAAATACAGTTTATTAAATTTAAATGTACTAAACGAAAAAAACAGTGTTGTTGAAATACTTCTAAATAAAATTGCAGCATTTGTTCAAATTTCAGCTGCGGAATAATGGAAAGGTATATTGGTCTTGGTAAGAAGAGCGAAAGCAATGATATTTAGTATCTTTCTGAAAGTAACTGATCTTTGAGTATCATTCCATTTACAATTCCATGCATTTAAATAGATTGATGCTCGACTCTCTCAATATATGATAATCAATTAATTCATCGAAGAAAACAACAGTTTTGAGGATATATGATACATTACTTTTTGTCCTATTTTGCTTATCGTCCGACAATTTTGCTTTTTGTCCTTAACTTTATATTTTAGACCGACGTTTTTTTGTCCTATTTGCTTTTTGTCCGTCGCTTTTTGTCCGATTTTGCCTTTCATCTGCAAATTTTGCTGTGTCCGATTTTTTGCGTTTAGTCCGTTGCTTTTTGTCTGTAAATTTTGCCTTTTGTCATATATTTTTGCGTTTAGTTCGTCGCTTTTTGTCCAATTCGCCTTTTGTCCGTCGATTTAGCCTTTTTGTCCGGTAGGTACACGCAGACCCTGCGTGAGGCTATTCTATGCGTGCCAACCCCTTCACGGTGTTGTGAAAAGTCATAGTCAGTGTTTGTTATTTGAGTCTAACATTTCATTAGTGGAATAGAAACATTGTAACAATCTGCGAAATCATAATACCAATCATCTTCACATGCCAAGTGGTTGAGGTACAGTCCTTCCCCTCAAAGGGGAAGGACATCTGGACCTCATACATTTGGCTCGGAAAGATGAATACCAATTGAACAGTGATTGGACCGAACCTTGGTTTTAGTGACAGTATTTTCGCTCTTTCGACCAAATATTTGAACAAACTACACACGAAAATGGTAAAATAAAAGCTGTGGGAACGAGGAGTCCATTTTTCGAAAGTGTCTGAATGTTTTGAATTCAAACATTATATATAGTATTATAAAGAGTTATAAATCTTGGTGTGATCCTGATGGTGGTATATCAGTGGTATATTAAATGAGGGTAATCCTTAAATTGGGTATTAAGGTAGTTGGGGTTTCTTAAGGTTGGTCAAATTTGTTTTTCGCACTATATTTGCAAAAGAATTATATGGGAAATAGGCCTTTACCACTATTCAAAGGCATATTTTTTCTATAAGCAGACATGCATTTTTTTTCAAACTTTATGTATATTGATTGGTACGATATAGAACTTCAATTTAAAAACATAAAAAGGTATGTCACGGATCTTTTGAAAAAGTTATTTCATGAAACATGAAGAATTTGTTAGTTTTTCAAGAAAGGGGAGACTACTTAATTGAAGTAATTTGAACCCTATAAAAAACATATTTTTGGGGAAAATTATAATTAATGTGTTTTGTACCTGTAGTACCTCCTAGTATAACAACTAGCTACATGCTTTTGACAAATTAAAGACAGAAATGGGATCAAGTACCAACTTAGAAAAATTGACCTATTCCATGGTATTTCAGTATAGAAGTATCTCCCTTTGATAAAACTTTTTGAATATTTAGCAAATATAATATATTAATCGAACAAAATTGATACTTGTTGTTCATTTTTATCTAAATTGTTGTTAAAAGACATACAAAAGTATTTAGACAATATTCTCATTTAAATATTCAATGCTCATTTTTAGACAACCCAACCACCTTAATTGGTGATAAAGTAAGTTGTCGATGTGCAGAAATTAAATTTACAATTACTGCATTTTTACTATGATTTGTAAAACGGAAAATAAAGTAATGAGTTTTAACTATTATTTCATCTCTTTTTTTTTCTGAACTAGTCCTTGTATGAACCAGCAGCCCTTTTCACAAAAAATCTTACGACAAAATTTGATCATAAGTCAATATGAAATGTTAAAGACTTACGACTAATTTTTATCGTAAGATTTTTTGTGAAAAGGGTTGCTGATCTCTGACGAATAAAAGAGATCTGCTCAAACCTCACTGTAAGTTCAAGACGACCCCTAGAGCCGGTTTGAGTGGAATTCTCTGCTAAATGGCGAATAATGCTACATCCATTTCTCTTCTTGTCATGGATGTGGGATTGTCAACAAATATTAATTAATATAAACAATCGTTATCATCCGTTGCCAAACAAAAGCACTAGTGCTTTAAGAATAAAGGTCCCCTTTTCAGTTTAATGTTAAACCTATGGGAATTTTGTGTAAAACCTCCAGCCTTAACGGCTTGTTGGTTTTTTCCAAAAATTTATCTGCGAATTTTTGAGGTTATTGTCCATGCAAAGCTACCAATATTTTATGCTAGTATCTACAAATTGAATGATTTTGCAGAAAAAATCTTGAAAATGTTGTGGTAGTTGGATGTTTTTTGGGACAAAAATGCGGTCTGTTCGAATGATTTGCCGTTTTTCATATTGATTATCATAAATAACTCATTTTTTTATTGATAATACTTGCAACGAACGGTAGCTTTGTGTGCATAAATGAAACAGCTATCTGCAAACGAAGTTTGGCGAAGAACCAACAAGCCGTTAAGGCTGGGGAATTTACATAAAATTTCCATAAGTTTAAGGTTAAAGGCCCCTTTTTCAGTTCAATGTTAAACCTATGGAAATTTTATGTAAAATCCCCAGCCTTAACGGCTTGTTGGTTCTTCACCAAACTTCGTTTGCAGATAGCTGTTTCATTTATGCATACAAAGCTACCATTCGTTGCAAGTATTATCAACAACAAATAAATGAGTTATTTATGATAATCAATATAAAAACGGCAAATCATTCGAACAGACCGCATTTTTGTCCCAGAAAACATCCAACTACCACAATATTTTCAAGATTTTTTCTGCAAAATCATTAAATTTGTAGATACTAGCATAAAATATTGGTAGTTTTGCATGGGCAATAACCTCAAAAATTTGCAGATAAATTTTTGTAATAAACCAACAAGCCGTTAAGGCTGGGGATTTTACACAAAATTCCCATAGGTTTAACATTGTACTGAAAAGGGGACCATTGAACTGAAAAAGGGGCTAGTGAACGATTACAGCATATAGACAAACACAGGGCACTCATCAAGTCGATTGTAAGAAAACTTGGCATTATAAAAACAGGTGGTCAGAATCACATTCAAAATTACTAAGATACATGCCAAACTTTGAAAGTATGACAGTATAACCATATGAGAAATTCTCTCACGAACAAGAACACCATAACTGTTATATATAAAGAGCATACATCTCCCGCACGAGGAATCGTTTTACAGACTCCACACTGCAGGAAAGTTACCGTCGATTTCTACTGAAATCTGTGATGATTCTTTACCAAACCCTTCGGGGTTTTTCCGTATTGCAACAGCGTTTTACCAGCATACAACGCTCCTTGGGCTAGCAGGCAGTTTATTGACCCATCTTTCTAAATTACGTTTTGTCTTATTCTTTCCTTTTCAAGTTTGTAGTCTTGGAATTAGTAGTGTACCCGTATTTGGTTCTATTTGTATGTTTACTGTACTATAGAGAAGCGTGATGGAGAAAGGGGGTTTAAGTATCCATAAACCATTTTAACTCTACCGCTTGCTCATGCTTCCGCCGGTACCAAGTCCTGCTATCCCGAGTTCCTATCGTTGTCTATGTTTGTCTTTTCTCAATTTATTGTTTTTCTTGTGCAGTTCCCTGGTTGAATGTGGTATGTGATTGTAATTTTCGGCCATTGCAAGTATTTCCTGTTATCTTTTCTTCATTAATTTATCCTGGATTGATGTATACAGACGAGCACGTGCTTAATCTATACTGACGAACCTAATGTCACTCTGTGTTTTTTGAGAGGTCACACTATTAGTGCTTTAGTTTTGAGTGCTGTATTTGTAGTGTTCATGCGTTTTCTGGGTGTGTATTGTATGTAGTCTACCGTCTTCTGGTGTTCTCTTTTTGTCTTGCCTCTTGACATGTTATCTTGTGCTTTATTCCTTCGGTACTCCAAGCGCCTTTGTTTTAACACGAATTTTTAAATTTCAAGGATAATATTTCCAGTACTTTTTATCTTTTAAAACTGAAGTGAAATCAAGTTCAAATACAAGTATTTTAAGTGTAACAACTGATAGAATGGGCTTGGAATTTTCTGTAAGTGGCGCGGCACCATTCCAAAAAGTAAACGTCACGTTTGCAGGTGCTATCTAATAAAAATCAAAGATTAATCTTTTATCAGGTGAACGTGGGCAATTAAGGAGTATCTGCTAGAACAAGTTTGTTGCGTAATAACGACTGCTTGTACTATCCGACATTCCTGTACATACATTGAGGAGTTGATGCCAACACATCTAACAGAATTCGGTCTGGACTGTATTGTACTTTTTCTACCCTACTACCACCCAGTACAGTGATAGACACAACAGAAAAAAAAATATCTTTACGCCAAATATCGCAAAACATACTTAAAATCAGTTAGGCATACCAATTATTAAATTAGCCATAATCGCAAAGAATTTAAATTAAAAAAAGTTTATCTTAAATTTTCGTTAGAAGTTTCCAAACGTTTCGATTAAAAGAAATCAAGTTCATTGTAGATTACGTCATGTTCATTGATTTTATAGTTTCAACGATAGCAACTTTAGATAAATTGAATTTACTATCAAATTTATTTTAAGGAAAGTATTTTGAGAAGTCATTGTATAACGTTAGAAGATACTTGAAATATGTCTGATATCAGTTGATGGTGTGTGGGAAGTATGGCAACGAAATTACTTTCTGCGTCGCTGTAAACATTTCCGTGTTATTTTTTTCACAAGTTTAATATGAGCCAATTGTTTCTGACGTGGTTACAACAATCCCTATCATTTATGCTGCGTAAAACTGACAGATAACTACTTCTTTACACAAATAATTCCGTCACTGTTTAAAGTTGCAGTTGGACGAATTACATGCTTTATATATTTGGTTGAACTTAAATCTGTAGCTATATATCACTTTGAAGATGGCTGACAAAAGACCGGATATACCAGAAGGATTTCTTGGTCCAACTAAAGCATTTGCTGAACTTGAACTAGCTACTTTATCACATCCAAAACCAGAGTTAACTGCACGTGACAATCGTCTGGAGATTAAAATTCAAGCAAAATCAAAAGTAAAATTTACCCACCATCTTATTGACTGTCAAAAAGAAAAGGACATATCAGAATGCGTCTTTGGTCAGATGCGAGAAGGAGTCATTCATTATATAGTGCATTTACCAGAGACGGGTTATTACAAACTAAAACTCTACGCTTGTTCACTTTCAGAATCCAATGATTCCCTATCGAACGTGTACAATTACCTGATACGGTGCACACGTGCAAACAATAAAGTATTTCCATTTCCGGATCGATTTGCACATTGGAAGGAAGGATGCTATTTATACGAACCATTGGTTTTACATCCCAATAGTAACCTTACTGATATCAACTGGAGAGTCAACATCCCTTATGCCAAAGCCGTAGCCGTTATAGTCAATGATGAATGGCATCACTTCGAACGTAAAGGGGGTCCACAATGGCAAGCCAAGTTCAGCCTAGACAAATGGAGGGGTCAAAATGCAAAAGTCGTACTTACCGCAAATTACGAAGCAGTGGAAGATGGCGATTACATTACACTCCTGGAATATCAAATATGAACAGGAACATGTATATAAATGCTTTGATACTATTTCATTAGTTGTTCGATCATATGCCGATGATATTTATCGTGTTTGATGCAAAATGTTGAACAATGGTGAGATTCATATTCATTAAAACGAGAAGCTGAGAGGACCAGTGAGCATGCTAAAAACATTGATAAATTGAGTGATGAATATGATAATGTATAAAATAGTGGTAAGTGGCATCCTGAACATTAAAGTATATATTTCTGTTTGGATATAAAAGAGTATGCTATAATCATATCGCCAGGAGAATTATTGTTTCGAGTGGCTATAGCTAATATTAAATGGTAAGCATTCAGAGGGCTGAATATCACTTTTGCTATCAATCAGCCATAGAACTTCGGAAACTAAAAGTAAACATTTACTAAGTTGTTTCAACATGATAAACTACTTTATACAAGAAAAAGGTCATCCATTGCATAATTTTTCTTTATTGTTGATCAAGTTATGACTTCATTTAGAACTGTAATATACCATTTTAAGGTTTCATATACATGTTTTAATCAGTGGTTATCCATTTGCTTTTCTATTTTTCTTTTGTTTTAAAAACAACGAAAAACCTAAGTCATTGATAGTGCAAGTTAACAGGACACTAAGAGAGTTGTACTGTTGAAATATTTCATCTGTAACATGCAGATGAATTGTCGACAAGTAACTTTAAAGACTTTTTGAATTAATAAAATAATTCTCTTTAAAACAAAATACACATTTTCATTGAATAGCACAGTAAAAAAATGCATGTATTTAAATGCCACAAAAAGTTATTTCAACATTTATGTTTCATTAGAGCATACATTTCTATATATAAGAAGTAAGTGCATTAAATAGACTGAAAAGTAATGCGAAAGAAATAGCTAAAGACAGAGCGATTTAAAGGGAGATAACCCCTAGTTTCACAATTTTCAACTAATTTCAAAGCATAAGTATAAGTTCCACTTGTTCATTTGAGGAATTAAATTATTTATTCTATAAATGTATAACAATGTATTTTTGTTATTTTTCTCTTGTCTGTGAGCATAAATACTCATTCATTTAGGTATATGAAATTTAAGACATGCATTGTATATTTCAAATAAAACGAGTTGAACATGGTTTGCCTAATAATTTCGATGGAAATTATTGTCAGATTGTAAAGACACATTTCCTTGCATTTACCCTTTACTTTAATACTGGATTACTTTATGGTTTACCGGATGACAGTGATTGTAAGAGTACTTTGCCAGTTTAATTTATATTGTCGGCAATCCCACATCCATGGCCAGAAAAGTCAAGGATGTAGCGTCGTTTTACATTTAGCAGATAATTTCGCTCAATGCGGTGCAAGGTGCCGTCTTAAACTTACTATAAGGTATTAGCAAAGCTCATTGTTGAAGGCCTCATGGTGACTTCAAGATGAAGAACAACAATAAAAGCGTTGCTGCTTTGCTAGGTTTTACCATGTTTCTCATGTGTATTTTCTTCACATCCTTTCATTGTATATTTCAAGACTGGAGTTTGTCTCTTCTGCAGTGTGGAGTAAAAAGATCCCCTGTTTGAGATTTGTATTTTTTCTATATATTTCAGTTATGGTGTACTTGTTCGTCAGATAATTTCTCATATGAATCATACTTTCAAATTTTTGGCATTTTATTATTTTTGTAATTTCTAAATGTAACTCTGACCACCTGTTTACAATGCCAACATATCACGATTTTATTTTCTTACAGTCCACTTGATGAATGCCCTGCATGTGTTTTTCTATATGTTGTAATCGTGTACTAGCTTGAGACACTGGTTCCTTTGTCAGGCAACTGAAGACAGTAGTTTTAAGAGCAGTTTGTCAGGAAAGATACGTGGGTGTAGCGTTGTTTGACATTTAGCAAAGAATTCCACCCAAACCGGTGTCAACATACTATTAGGTTTGAACAAAACTCATTGTTGAAGGCCTCAGGGTGTCTTCAAGACTTAGAACAACAATAAAGGCGTTGTTTCTTTGCTTGAATCTACCATGTATTGTAGAGTTTTGTCTCATTTGCATTTACTTCATACTGGTATCCTTTCATTGTTTATTTAGTAGATCCAGAATTTACTACGGAGCCGACAAATACCTACTAGGACTTGAAACCGGACTCTTCAGTGACAGTGCAACGGATGCCACGCTTGACACAGATCATGCCTACTCTACATCGATTTTTTTTGTCTGGTTCACACTGTGAGTTCTTTGGTTTTCTTTGTGGTCTTGTATATCATACTATGAAGATTAGTTCTGTCTTTGTCAGCGTTGTATGAAAGATTTGTCCATGTAATTATCAGTATGGTAATAGAGACTTTCGTTTCGATAGTTGGATTTTAAACTGTGGTATTGCTACTGTTTGATGAAAGGACAATGGACAATGTATATGAAACAAACAACAAGATTACATAAATCAAAGTAAAGAGATAAGGCAAAAGCAAGAACGCCAGAAGATTGAAGCCCAAAGACGCTTCACAACCACAACAACCACTACATATACAACAATAAAAACTAAAGAACTGACAGTGTGAACTCTCAAAAAGGGTGACATCAGGTGCTCAGGAAGGGTAGGCTTGTCCTGCCCTGCATACAGCACCCGCCACACATTTACGTTTTTTTTAAATGGATATTGTCTACAGGTTAGAAAATGCCATATGCCTATCAGTTGCTTAGCATGACCAATGTTTCACCACCATACTTTTTTTTGCTATAAGACGGATGGCAATTGTGGAGCAGATCATTCTCACTCTTCTTGTACATTTTTGGGGGTTAGCACAGCTTGTTTTTTTAGTTTTATGGCCTTCTGGTACCTTTTTGCTTGTTTTGTCTTTGCCATGTTGTCTCCAGTTGTGTTCTATCAGAATTACTGTTGTTTTGGAAATTCTGATCTTGGATTTTTCCATTTTTTAAATTTTGCTTTGTATTTCATAAAACAACAGATATATCACAATATCTCACATTAATTAAACTCGAAAGTTCTGTCCATCATGACTGTTTATCACATTGGCTAGGGGGAAGGTTTGGGCCCAATAAAACTAGTTCAACCCCGTCGCAGCAGGTTTGCGCCTGTGTGAACTGGGTATTGGGCGACCAGGGTTACAGGACTTGCTACTGGACCTTTTACCTGCTTTACAGTATGAACGTTCTCCAGGCTAAAAGTAAAACAAGCGTTGTAAAATATATGTTTATTGTTCGCAGGTCACTAATGCAAGTGCATACAATAACATAATCATATAAAAACAATACAATACAATACATATCAATCAAAATAAAGAAATGTCAATGTCCATATATAAACGGTAACCCTGAAATAAAATATGAAGACAAGTGCAGAACTTGTCCGTTATGCCCTAAGCACAGCTCACATAAAAATAATTAAACTGGGGAAAACTAGCTTACGATGTCACACGGACAGTGTATGTGCGAAAAGGAATTGATTGTACGTGGTTCCAATTTGTGGTTCTAAACTTGAGACAAATTATGGTTGTCATGGCAACTCAAACGACTGGGAGAAATTTATACGAGTTGCTTGCTCTTTTAAACTTGACCCTTATTCCCATTTACGAGTAAGCCATTTTAAATAAAACTTATTTTGTATATTTAAAACTATTTACACTTACACTTCAAAAAGGAACATATATACAATAAAACGAATCCTGTATTTGCCCTGTGTACATCCCCCTTTTTCTGCCAAGTGTTGTTCTGCCAATAAGTATTGTAATTCATGTTTATGGGGATGCACATCATTATGGCTTATCTTGCCTTGATCTACTCATTTGAACCTGATAGGTTTTCTTTACCTTAGAAGCTCTGAATTTATCTAACTTAGACATTTCTGTTCGCTTGTTTATTTTATGCCATGAACGCTATGAAAATGGGAGATAACTCTATCTAGATAAAGCTAATGACCGAAGAGAATGCCATATACAGGGAGGGCAAGTAATTAATCCCTTAGGTAACATTATAATAAAATGAACGCTATATACAACAAAATATAATTGAAACATGACTTAAGATTTATGAAATTGTTAATTCAATTAATATGCTAACTAAAGTTAAATGTGTAAAGTTTATCTGCACGACATGAATAGGCATCAAGCGCGTCCATATCCATTCGCTTGGAGTTTAAACATTTAAAAACTTAAGTCAAAATCAATGAAATAAAAGTAAAAATCTAATTCAATTAAAATAAAATTAAAGCTTAATGAGTCCAATGTAAAATTAAACCACACGGAATGAATAGGCAGCAAGCGCGTCCATATTCAAACGCTTGGCAATTAACATTTAAAATAAGTTTGCAAAATGAAATCTTTTAAATATGATAATTTTTAAAATCCTACTGAATATGTGACAACGTCTCGCTATTCTTGGATTTCATATCAAAATAGTTAAAAGATTATGAAAAATATGCAATATCATGAACTCAATACTATGTACAACAAAAATATGAACTTTGAGAATGTTTTTCAAAATCTAATGTAAAGGAAAATATTAGGCTTCAAAAATCATGAAAATAAGAAAGATAATTTTGATTATTCTTAACTTATAAAATGTGAAAACTAAAAACACTCACCTAAAAGTAAAACAAGCGTTGTAAAATATATGTTTATTGTTCGCAGGTCACTAATGCAAGTGACCTGCCACGCTTGTACATGAGTTTTATTAGAAACGGTTTTGTCTCTAGGTGAGGTTCAATAAAGGAAGTTAGTATGTTAAACAATAGAGGGGATTAAAATATCCCTTTAGTTGGCCTCATATTCTAAATAAGTAACGCTATGAAATGTTTATCTCACTCAGGTTGTCTAGAAACGGATTATAGAAATTTGTGTGAAAAGACATGACCATTGTGACGTAATATTGTCAGGTCCCAATCTACTTTATTTTTTTTGTTCAAACAGGAAATTCAATTTATCTTGATTAAAAACCTTTCATGTGAACTTTGTAAGTTTAATCCCTGTGAGAAGCCTTTTAACTGAAATATTTTCACACATGTTATTTTCCAGTGACATGGTTATTATATAAAATTTAATATATTATTTTGAAATAAAATTACTTTACATAAAAATTCTTCAACTAAATTGCAGAATAAAATATACTAAAATGATAAAATATTCACTTTTTGTAAGACGAGAAGTGAGACACAAATTTGCACTGTCACACCTGTCCTAACTCAGGAAATTTGTTAAGGCTTTGTGTGTTTTGTCTGTTTTCTACTTAGTTTACTTTATGTCTATATATGGGAGTCTAGGATGGTGTTTATTTCGCTGAACTTGATTACTCTCAATTTAGGGCCGACTCCGATCTGCCGTTGGGTGTCGGGTTTCCTCACCGTTCATTGAAGATCTTATGGTGGCTTCGAGTTGTTATTACCCCCCTTTGAGTCGTTGCCTCTTTGACATATTCCCCGTTTCCCTTCCTTTTTTCAATACGTACCTTTTTGACATTTTGTTTAAAATGCATATTCATTCGAAATATTATTGACACAAAATGATTTCTGTTTATTAGAAATGTTAACATGATGTACAATTTTCATGCTTGTCAATTTACAAAGTACATATAAAGTAAATTTACTAGATTTTTTTCTTCAATCTGTTCATGAGTCTGCTGTTACGGATTAGTTAGGCGACTTATTGTTTTTGCACCGTTTCTTATTCCTTATTATTATTTTTCCGCTTCTCCTTGCCATAATCTTTTCCTACCAAATTCTCAAAGACCACTTACCCAATCTTAACCAAACTTCATAGGATGTTAGATCTCCAGTTGCTTGAGGTCAAAGGTTATATAGGAAGAATAGTCTCATGTTTGAAAGGTTTTCATCTTCATATAAGACGGTAGAACTATCATTACATATTAAAGTACACGTAACAATAGATACAAATCAAACAGCATTTTTACCTCCTACGATTCTTAGTATGTAGACAGTGACGCAAATCGGGATTGTCACTGACGAGTTAATCATAGGTTACATGGCTCAAAGACATTCTTCGTGTATTTGTTAGTTAAAATATCATCTTAATCCAAATAAACATACAGGTGATAACAAATAGCGAAGATTTTGGTTCACTCGGCTTATACTAAAATTTCAAGTTTAGTGAAAAAACACATCCAACTACTGACTGTTCAAACCTGTTAGCGGATCAGTCCATACATCTGATAACCAGGCATTTCTGAAAATTATGTTCGTCAAATAGGGTCTGTAAGTCTCGTTCAATTTCGGGACTTCCGGGTACGTAATCTGTACCTAGAAGTTTCATTTTAGGAAAATATATGACGTTTTAGGCAAAAATTTTACCGTCATAATTCTGCAACGTCATATTTTGGCTGGAAACGTTTTAAATTGCAGTTTTATCGTGATTTCTCGATGTCACATGACGAGACTTACAGACCCCATAAAGGCTTGAAGGCCATTGATCTCGATTAAATTTACACAGCAAAACTTTCCTTTTTTGACTTTTAAGATCTATATCACAAATTCCTATTATATACGTATTGCAACTATCATTTTCTATAACAAAAATGAATACTGTAAAATTTCAAAATTAACGATTTTAATTCCAAACCATATAATTGCACTCGAACCACCTGACTGCACTTGTTCGTCTTCCTTGGGGGCCTGGGTGGCCTAGTAATTAAGGTAGTTCTACTACCTATACAACCAGCGTAGTCTATCACCACAGCGGTGTGATTTGTACACTGCAAAAAGGTGCACTCGACTCACAATCGTAAGTGATAGGGAATGTCAGTTGCCTACCTAAGGTCGGTGGTTCTCCCGGGCATACCGGCTTCTTCAACAACTAAAACCGACCGTCATGAAGTAGCGGATATACTGCTGAAAGTGACGTTAAACCCCATATCAATCAATAAATCGTCTTCCTCGTTCAATTACAGACCAGTTGGACAGGTGACGAATATCAATGTCACCTTAAACGAGATCTGCTTTCAAAATTGTCCCCCAAAATTCCGTGACCCTCAGCACATCAACTAGCAATGAAAACCAGAATTCTCAGCATCCTTGAAGATCATCTCGTCACTAAAACCCCTAAACACAAACCATCTATTAAGTATACCGTTCTTTGTAAGAAAAACCACTTCTCTCGATTGCGTTCCAAAGGGAGGAGAATTGACAATTAATCCGGCAACCCTTCTTATACCCCTTCTACCGATAGACGATCCGGGGAGACGATATTGTGAAACCCCATTTCTGTGTTAACATCCTATGACATCAAAGTTGAAGATAAAAACAACCAACTCCCTTACATGTAGTTGGTAAAATAACTTCTTTAAAAATCACAAAAAGAGGGATTTATTGCAAGGTGATCAAGATTACCCATTTGGCCCTTTTCTAAGCTCATAACTACTTAACTGACTGAAGTCACTGTAAAAAAGCCTTCTCCACAAACGGGGTTACTTGTCTTAAAAATTCAAGAGATCTTAAACTTTAAAACAATATTTCTGTAATCGATACATCCAAACCATAGAACGGGAATACTTGCTTTAAGCAGTAGCAAAAATATTTTGTTAGGAACGCACTGAGTCACATCAAGGTATTAAAAATTTTGACCGACAACTTTTTTCGAATTTTGAGGTCGAAGTTTTATACAAAAAGCAGAGATTCCTACAGAAATCAACTGTGGAACGCTTTTAGCTTAACATTTTCTTTACTTTTATGAAACTTATTTTCCTACACAGAGAAAGCAAAAAAACTTAACCCAGCCAAGTCCTTTGACTTCAACTTCCCTTAACTCTCGTATTGCATGCTGAGTTTTTTTAAACAATCAGCGGTTTTCATTTATTTGCAAATTTATGCAAATTATATGAAAATGGGGCAACTGATGTTGATGATACATACTTACTACTACAGAGCAAGTGTAGATGGTCACGGGATGAGATGGGTGGCGCAAGGAGGTGGGGTGGGCGGGCATAAAGAGCCCCAAAATACCCAATGTCAACTTTCATTTCATAGCAGTAATATACTTCTACTCCATTCAACATTTGGATTACAAATTTCACGGTTGATTTGTTACTGTCGAGCATGCAGTATCAACAAAAAAAAAAGAAAAAAAGTCAAGAATGTATGATTTTACTTCTTCATGGGTTTGACATAATCGGTTTTGACTTTACCCGGCATTGACTCTCTGACCATGTAGCATTTGCGTATATGGTGCAGGACATGCTTACCCTTTCGTGGCATCTGTAGTCAGCCTCGTTTTTTTAATGAAAGTTCACACTGTGAGTGCTGAGTGGTATGTTTAATTGTTATTTTCATGTTTTTTGATGATGTATGAGGGGCACACAGATAAGAGCCTTCCTACTTTCCGCCATAACATTTTTTTCTTTTCCCAGTTTAATTTTTCCTCCCCCTTCTCTCCTTTCTCTTACCCCTTTCATCCGGACACCACTTCATGGCCCTATTCTTCGTTATTCTTGATTCAATTTTACCACCCCTTTCTCAGAGCTCCTTATCCTGGTCCCCTTTACCCTGTCCGTGTTTGCTCTTTCATCTCGTTTTTGTCATGTCTCTTGACTTAGAACTTTTGATCTGTCAGTATTCTTTTTGGTTGTTTGTTCAACAAATTTGCATTTTTTTATGAATTTGATTTGTAATTTAGCTTATTTTATTGTGTCATTGTTATATGAAATATTTGTTGGAATTGTGCTAGCTTGATATAACTGAAAGCCATATCAGTGACAATACACGTTGATGAACAGCAGTCAAACAAACAACAATGGAAGTTTTCAAGATTTGCTTGGTTGATTAGTTAGAGTTTAACATCCAGTGAGCAATATTTCAGATATATCGGGACGAGAACAAGTTAATCAATTCAAAAAACATATAGTTAAGGAAGAAAGAAATAAAGGTGGAAGGGTCAACCGGTGCAACGAGTTTTGATTTACATTGGAAAAGGGAAGAAAGGGGTAGGGGCGGGATATTTTGCCATCTATACGAATCGCAGTGATTCTGCTCTCCTTGGAAAAATATAAAAGGGGTACTTATACTGCATGGGGCAAGGCGTTTTCCACACAGTTTAGCTACAATGGTTCACGGTCGGGCTTTCCACATTATTACCTGACTATCCCGCGTTGAATTGCTTAAAACCTATATATCAATAAAAGTTAAATAATTCTTACAAAATTAAACAAATTAAGTTTATTAAATAAGGAAAGAAAAACAAAAAAGGCTACATAACTTCTAAGATATAGACTAAAAGACTAAAAAGTGAACAAATACATTTTGTTTTTGTTTTCTTTTTAATCTACCAGAATAATAACATTTAAAAGTGAAATTACAAATGAAGGAGAGAAATGCGTCTGCATCTGACCCATGGACATTCAAGATGTGTGAAAAAAAAATTCTCTGGATGCGTGAAAAGATCTTTTCTGAGCCAAATGCGACGCTATGCAAGTGTCAGAGACCGGAGATTGTCGAGTGTAAATTGAAAAGGAAAAGTTGAGAGATATCATCAAGGGAGAAACAGCTCATGCCTGATACAATTCGGGATATGGCACAGGAGGAGGTAACCGACAAAATAAATACTGTTGAAAGTGACATGAGTAAAAAAAATACCAAAAACAATAGTGGAATCCGAAGAACATACATAAGTATCAGTAGTAATTGAAGAAATAAATGAAACAAAGAAAGGGGTAAAAGATATACTGATATGCCAGAATCCCAATTTTATAGATCCAACTGAAAGAAAAAGTTATGAACTAAATCAGATTAACCAGCTAGTTGCATATTGTGGTATTACCCTAGATCAATCAGGCATTTTTGTTTTTTTTTTAATTATGGATTTCCTTTGTTTGGGTTCTAGTGCTGCTGATGAAGAATTAATTTCCGAAATGGCCATACAGCTCATTAAAATTATTGCAGTTTGAGTTAACATATGTGTTATGGTCTCATGTTCATTTACTCAATATCCTTTCGTAAAATATAGAAAATTGGGATCTCCTGTAGTTGGCGATCACAATTCTGGAATACCAGAATTGTTAACAATTCTGGAACAAAAATTTATTCCAGAATTGTTGTTCCAGAATTGTTAAAATTTTCAAATAATGCTAATTAATCAAGGATTGTTGTTCCAGTTATGGTTTAATTCTATTTACATGATGAAACAATTATTAAAGTATACCAATAATTAAAGATCAAAGGGTATATTATATACATACTTTAATTAGTAAAAGAGTGATCAATCAAACACTAGGATAATGTCTTTAATCGTCCCAAGCTGAAAAAAAAAACTCACAAAATGTATAAATTGCAATCACCCCAACATTCTTCATATCTCAAATCAATTCATGCAACAAGTAACAGCACTGTTCCATCCTTTTCCAACAGCCATGCCTGTGTTAGGCAGGGTTAACATTATTGTCATATAATCATAAATCCACCTGCATGGGCAACACAGTACTTGGCAGATCTCAAGACCTACAACAAAAGCCAAAGACATCGCTTGTGAACTGTGGCGTGAAAATTCGACAAAATATGACTCGACAAGGGCTGTCAAGTATGCTGCAGATGTACCATCAGGCCATGCGGTAAAACATCAAAGATTATCAATTGAATCTGAGTACCAATACCGCAAACGACTAGTCTCTGAACGGAGTGACAATGACAACAATGATACTTTATCAGATGACCACACAGCAACAACGTCACTTTCAATGCAGGAATCGCTCAAGTTCATAATGCAGTTGGACAGAAAATCATTCCAGAAACAGCTTAGTGAACCCTAAGACACATACAACTACCTTAAACAACAAGACCAAGAGTGTACGAAATGAAGCTCGCGTTGATTACTGTAACTGTCTATCATTTGTCTTTAAGCATTTGAATATATGTGATTCAGAGGAAGATATTTATAACAAAAGGCCATTTTCAGTGAAAAAGAATATGGTTGTTAAAGAGCCAATGTTTTATCTGTCATTACTATGAAATGTAATAGATACAAGTTACAACCCTACATTGCCCTATTTATCTGTCATAAAAATGTATAGATAATAGGTATTATTAATATTCAGATTCAATCTTGTAACAGTTCTGGAATATCACAATGTTCCAGAATTGTTGGGAAAAAAAATTAAAAAATTAACAATTCTGGAATAAAGTTTTGTTCCAGAATTGTAAACAATTCTGGTATTCCAGAATTGCGATCGCCAGCTACAGGAGTACAATTCTGGAATAATTTTTTGTTCCAGAATTGTTAACAATCCTGGTATTCCAGAATTGCGATCGCCAGCTACAGGAGATCCGAAAATTGTAAACAACTTGGCAAAAAAAAAAAATGAACAGCATTACAGACTGTAGACGTCAAGGATACTTTTTATAAAATATGTACAAAGCCAAGAGGATGCCAAAGTACGAACAAGTTGGCGTTCGCAATGACCTAACAAAAACTGGGAGAGAGAAAAAGATTGTTTTCTTTTGCACATGTGCTCGAAAAGGGGGGGAATGGAAAGGGGGAATTCATTTACGAAGTGAAAGGGCCACCTTTTGCAAGAAAGATAGTAGCAGTAAAACGTCTACAGCGGAGCACAAAATGTAAATAAAGATGTAAATTCCTTTGAGTTCAGATGTCTCAGCCTTAAATAACCTGACTATTGTAAATAATAATCTAAGGAATTGCAAATCAGAACACAAGATACAAAACTGAATATTTTAGGAATCATTGAAGCGAAACAAAAAAAACAAAAAAAACAACAAAAATAATAAAAAAAAAACAGTAGATATGGAACATGAGCATCAGAATATTCCCCCGGAGACAAGAGAAACTGTCAGATGTTCTAAAACAAAAACTAGTATTAAAAATACCGCTGGGAGAGGATTAATCATATTTTGGCTTTACATTTAGATCACTTTGGTTATTTGTTCTCTATCAGTTTTTAAACATCTTTGAGTTTATGGTCTTCCAAACGTTTAGATTTTATCTGCACTGATGAGACATAAGTTGTCGAAATGCGCATATGCAGAAAGTAAATTCACAATAATTTCGGTATTTAGTTATATGTAGACGAACAGAAAACAACGAATTACAGTCAGACACAAACTTCGAGGAACCTCTCGTCTGTCTTATCTACAGGTCACCGTCAAACAGGAGCCACGAATATAGTAGCAAGTTGAGGGACCTATTAGATGAGATAAATTCAAAAGGATGGGCCATTTCAAAGACCCAGACATTGAATGGAATCGTGGAACTCAAAATACGATAGTGCTGAAACAACAGGGTATAGATTTATAGATTAACTTCAAGATAACGATCTTTTCCACCATATTTTAAAAACTACAAAAATGGACAGGAAGTAATAAATCCAGTATATTACATTTAGTTAAAGCAAATGAAGAAAACATGGTATCGAACCCACAACACTATACCCCACCAGGGAATAATGACCACTATGTGACCACTTTAAATTTTAACGGAAAATACGAGAAATATACAAGTTCATAGGCAAAAGAATATCATAAAGTAATTAGGAGCTACATAAAATCCAAGATAAAAAAAAGAAAAAGAAAAGCATACCAATCCACATGACACCAATTTATATCGAAAACAAAAGGCAAGGAAAGGCAGATATACTGGCTTTTTTCTTCACAAAAGTTTTCATTAAAGAAGCTGAAGGTGAATTACCAAAACAAACGATAAATACATTCAAAAGACAACAAGTAAAATAGAAATAACAGAGAAAAATTCAAAACGAACTAAATAAGTTACATGGTCTTGATGAAATGCACCCTAGACTCTTGAATGAACTTTCTAAAATCAATATCTAAACCTCTTAAGATAGTCTCACAACAATCACAGGAAAGTGAAAAACTCTAAAGACTAGAGATAAGCAGGGGTCAGTGCCATCTTCAAAAATGAACAAATCACAAAGTGGGAACTATCGACCAGTGAGCCTAACAGCAGTAAGTAATTAACAGCAGTGGTGTGAAAGGTATCAGGGAGGATTATTGGAAACCATGTTATAGAACTCATGAAAGAAAAATGCCTATTCTCGCCAAACCAATATGTCTTTATCATACTTACCCTTCCGGAGCACCTGATAATACCTCAAGTTTTTGTAGGGGTTCACACTGCTAGTGCTTAAGTTTTGTGACGTTCTTGTTCATTTGTGTTTATTTGTTTTGTCTTTGTCATGCTGTCTCAATTCCTGTGGGATATGAGTTGCCGTGATTTTGGATTTCCCCTTTCCTAATTTTTCTTCGGCATTAGTTTGCCGATGTACTCAGACCGATCTACCACATTCAGCTCCAAAAGGGGCTAGAAAAATGGATAGATGCAGTAGAAAGCAATGAGACGTGATAGACTGCATTTAAATGGATTTCCAAAAGGCGGGAAACTAGAAAGCTATGGAATAAGAAAAAATATAACAGAATGGGTAAGAAATTTCATCATTAATAAAGAGTGATAATAATTGGTCAAGAATCGGAATGGAAATCTGTGATGTAAGATATCACTCAATGACCTCTCCTTGGTCGCTCCTTTTTGTAATATACATAAATGATCTTCAAGATAGTGTGAACTCACCAGCATATTTGCTTGCAGATGACACCAAAATATATATGGAAATAAAACAAGTAGATCAAGATATACTGCAACAAAATTTATCAAAACTGGATGAATGGTTTAAAACCTAAAATTCGGACCAGATAAATGTAAACACATGACTTTTTGTAGAGGATACCGGTTATAAAATCTGTAGGCAAAGTATTTGGAAAACGTCTTTGCAGTTATAAGAAGATCATTAAACTTCCACGCTGATACCTTTTTACCGCGTTATAAATCTATGGTACGATCACATCTTGATTATGCAAGTTTTATTTACTAACAGGCACAATTTCATAAGAAGCTTGCTTATAATATTAAACACGTCTAGGAGAAGCAACAGAACAGCTTCAAGGTCTTGGCAACCTCTCTTACCCAGAAAACTGAAAAAGCTAAAACTTCCAACTTTGAGCTACAGACCGATAAGAGGATAACACGTATAGGAGAAGCAACAGAACAGCTTCAAGGTCTTGGCAACCTCTCTTACCCAGAAGACCGAAAAAGCTAAAACTTCCAACTTTGAGCTACAGACCGATAAGAGGAATATGGTTGAGCTTTACAAGATCACAAAGGAAATAGACGACCCTGCTGTCACAAACTGCATAATATTGATTCAAGACATAAACATCAAGCATAGTCAAGGACCAACGAACTATAAAATTATCTAGCAAAGACCAAAACATGAGACCAGAAAACCTCTTTTTAATAAGAACGTCGAAAATTTTTCACATCAACACTGATTAGGGAAAATCAATATTATTTTATATAATTAAAGAAAGAAATACATTTAAAGCAGGGAAGTCACAGAATAAACATGAACTCACTTTAACAGGAATAATAGCTTTTATAGGGGGCCTTATCCGGTGGATCCGAAGCGTGTTTAAAGAATCATCCTTACGTAACCTTATGTATCTCTTGATTCCCTGCATGGAATTTGCAGCGGATTCAAATTATGTCAGAACGTAACAAATTTTAACCGAACGTTCCATTGTGTGTATAATGTGTTCCAAGTGAATCACTACTAAAATGTAAACAACGGACTCTCGATTATAATCTCTCCCCCATATCCATACGACACGTACAATTTTGAAATATTGGTTTTAAATTGTTTTATACAAAGTGACGCACATATCATGTAGTTACTTGGATTAATATTACGCCTTTTCGTTTTTTTATGGCTTCGTTAGAACCCCGTCGGAAGATTTTATGGGGGTTACTGTGAATTTTTTGTGAATTTTTGTATATCAAAAAGGTTCTCATAGATTTACAAACTACTCCTGTATCCGCAAGTGATGTTTGTGGTGCTAATCTCATTACTAAGTGGTTTCCATTTCAAATTAAGGTTAAAACACACCAACTTTTGAAAATGCCCCTTGGAAATTTGACGCATGAGACAGCAATAAAACTATAAAGGGGCTTCAAATTCCCTTTCCCGTTGTTTTCAGCTTCTTCGTGACGTTGTTATCATCATGCAATAAAATATTGAATCATTTGTTGAGCAACAGAAATGATTGCTCATGGAAAATTTCAAATTCAATACTCTCATGGGAAAACCATAAATTGGGATAGTTGACAGATTTGTAGAAAACATCATTATTTACCTATCAAACAACAGATTCTACTAGTGATTCTGTGACTGATGGCATGCTTGTAACACATCATGAGTCCATCATGATTTTCTTCCTGCAAACCTGATAATACATTACAGTGCACAACTATTGCTTTAGTTTTGTGACACTCTAGCTTGTTCATTTTTGTTATTTTTTATCTTTGTCATGTTGTCTCGCTTTGTCTCACCTCTATCCTGCCATGTTCTTGGATTTTTCCATTTTCTGCTTATTTTTGCCTCGGTCATCGCTTGTCAATTTTACATAAAACGTTACTAATTCCAAATTTAATTCATCGGTATTCATCTCAAACGTATACAGTTTTCCATGTTGATTGCATTTTTTTTATCCATTTTCATTGCTCTTTTTAAATACTGATTCAATGAAATACCAAAAATTATTATGTCACCCCAGACGTAGTCGGGGTGACATGTTGTTATTCTACGTTTCTTCTTCTGATTATTATTATTATTATTATTATTATTCTTTTTCTTCCAATAATTTTGTCCGCGCCGTCATTTTGAGACGGCTTGATGTAATCAAACGAAACTTAGCAAGAAGTAAGATCACCTTAAGGAGTTGTGCTCTCCATGAATTTTTTTTTCAAAATGGCCGCCATTTCCAAGATGGCCGCCGAAATACGTCAAAATTTCAACATTGTCGGAATTCAACGAAAATTGATTTCTAGGTAGATTTTGAGGCTGCGAACAAGGTGGAATCATCGAATTGGGGGTCTGGGGTGACATCGGCTATTGCTTGCAATTGCAAATCTAGTTTATATTGTCTTCTTTACGGACTATCAACTCACTTAACATGAAAAAATATGTTGAAAAACACAAGTTTTAAGTCAATACTCGCCAAGATAGGAAGACATTATGAAGTATGTAACTATGTAAAGAAATAATTCGCATTCAAGTTACACTTAACATTAGATGGCTCTACAAATTATTGGTAGCGGTAAATTATGCTAATTCAAACAAAGGCATAGGTAATAACAAATTTTGAAAACAAACAATGCTGTTACTTATAGTTAGAACCGGTGAATGCAAAATATTTAAAGATTGACATGGGTAAGATTTTTTCAGCTAAAGAATTTTTTTTTTACTAAAATAACAATTTAGTCAGGTAAAACTTGAGGTACAAAATGTAGTTAGAAATAACAAACTTCCAAGCAAAGGAAAGATTCAAACACTTGGCAATAAGCAAAGCGATTATATCAGAACAAAGAAGATTAATAAAAATGTGATTTTTTAAAGCAAACTTTCTTGATGCAAAATCGTAGCTACAGTTAGGAATCACTGCTTTCATGCGAGCTTTCATGAAGTGAGGACGGACTTCAACCATTTAAAAAAAACAGAGAAATGTATTTATTATCTACATTCTGCGATTGTGTAATTTTGATATAAGTTAAATACAAGTCAATTGGTACTGACGTATGTATATATATAACATCTAAACATAGTTTTACTGTAAACAAGCAGATTCCTCAATGATAAATATCATTGTTAATACACAAACAATTGGCTAACATTGTCAGATATATCTTTTTGATGTCTTTCTCCCGTTCCTCACATGCTTTGATTTCTGAGGTGTACTAGGCTGATACTTTTAGGTGAACAAAAAATGGATGAGCAAAAGCCGGAAATACCGAAAGGATTTCTTGGTCCCCAAGAAACATTTAATTCGCTCGGACTAAGCATGATGTCACATCCAAAACCGGAAATAACGACCCGAGATAACCATATGGAGATAAAACTACAGGCCAAATCACGTTTGAAATATACGTACCAACTTATTAATTGCCGAACAGGAGATGACGTCTCCCAGTTTGTTTTTGCGCAGATGAAAGATGGCGTTATCCACTATTTGGTTCACATGCCTGAATCCGATCACTACAAGCTTCAGCTTTATGCACTTCCGGCAACAGACCCAAGCGATCCTCTCCCAAATGTTTACAATTATCTGATTCGGTGTGCTCGTTTTGCTAACCCAAGTTTTCCGTTCCCGAAACAGTATGCCAAATGGAAGGAAGGTTGTTATTTGCACGAGCCAATGGTTCTTCATCCCAACAGCAAGTTAACAAATATAAACTGGAGAGTCATCATCCCCCATGCCAATGCTGTAGCTGTTCTTGTTGGTGAGGAATGGTTCCAATTAGAACGCAAAGGGGGTCCTTTGTGGCAGACAACAATTAGCTTAGATGCATGGAGGGGACAGGATACGAAAGTTGTTGTAGCCGCAAATTTTGAAGGAGAGGATCCTACTCAATTTTCACAGTTGTTGGAATATCATATTTAATGAATACATAGATCAATTTTCGCATGCTAAAACATTTTGACAGATGACTGAATGTGATGTGCTTCATACAATTATTTTAATTTTAAAATTTCAACGTTATAAAGTGTTCATTTCAAGTAAGTATTATGTTAGTTGTAAACTATAAACTGGCATGGAGTAAATGCGCACGAGACTAAGCTTCTACAAATACAAGGTAAAATCAACTAGTAAAACAATGCTTCATTGCTAGATGTTGAACAACGCTACATCCGTGTAGTTCTTTTGGTCATGTATGCACATTATCCAACAAACATAGAAATAACTGGCAAAGTCTTCTTACAAATGCTGTCGCATAAGTAACCAAATATCTTATTTGTGAAGGACTTGACAACTGAGCTTTTAAATCTAAAAAAAATGTCTGATTATTGTGAAGCAACAACCAAAAATCAAATAGCAAGAATGCATGGTAATAAAAGGATCACATTCAGACAAAGAACGTACGTAAAGGAATTACTAAATATCAAGTTACTGTAAATTTAGTTTCTGCATATGAATGAGAAGAAATAAACAGAACATGATTCAAACGGTACAAAAGAATAACGTACTAACAGTGTGAATCCCTAAAAACAATGTCATCAGGAAGGGTAAGCATAATCTGCTCCATATGTCACATTGCTAGTAAAAATATATAGTGTTGAAAGATCTGATCAATAGCTGATTTGGTAGTCATTTTATTACCCGTATACTAAACCAAAATGATATTGACTAGATAAAAAATCAATTATTGTATGACAAAATGAAGCCATGAGCATTCTCAATCTTGAGATTACCATGAGATTTTATGCAATGGTTAATACCTCATACTTCATTATATGTTCAGACCAACTCCTATATCAGGCATGAAACAGAAACACATAAAAGGTATCCAGCAACAATTATATCTATGTTATTATATTCTGCTGCAGTGAAATATCCAGATAAATCCTCCAATTTGATTGGTTACCTTGACAGTTGATATGAGACCGTATCCCCGTAGTAGCAAAATCACAACTTTGATGACCGTACGGTGACCCCTAGATGCTTTGTTTTGGGTCGTTTTAACCTGGATATGGGATGTTGTCTCCTTGAAATTTACCCCATTTCCTTTCTTTATCATATTTTAAACGCTTTTGACAGAAAAATTATAGCACTTCTAGCAGACGGCTCAGGGGATATAAAACACAGACAGGGAATATGAATCCGTATCCCCTGTGAAGATTCCCGAATAGCATATAATATTTGTACCTTTGTTTCTATGTTGAAAGTAAAGAAATGTACCAAAAATGACGAGAAAGTAGAATCTTTATTTAATTTTAGACCCTTTCAAAACAACTTTGGAGATTTAATTTTTCCTGGAAATTATTTGTGAGGAAAAGTACGTGAGAACCAAGCCGTCAGCCAAAAGAACGAACAATCCATGGACAATGGCAACATCGGAAACACTAAGAAACAAGGATACCACTTGAGTACGGGACAAAAAAGAAAATGAAGACACACATACAGATGAACAACACGGACCCAATAAAAACCATGGGTGAATAACGCAATACCACTAAATTCTCGCCAGAAAATCATAGCTCGGCAACTATCGAGGATGGATCTATTGTCTGAAACACAACAAAGCCCTCAATTAAATTGTTCATTGCTACAGCTGCATAACGAAATTTACTGTTTTTTATGGAACTTCGGTATTTTTTGTATTTAATACTGTTCGACTAAGAACTTAAAAGACTCAATCATATCATTTTTAAAACAAACATGGATTTTTTTGTGGAAGCACAATCATTATTATATAGAGCTTCAATGCATTGCATATACTAGGTCATCCATACTTTATGTCTGGAACACATCATAAGAATACTGCAGCTACTATATTGAAGAGTTATAACAAGGTATAGAAAGTCACAAGATATTTTTTCAATAGTAATAATAATAATTCTTTTGTTTACTTTTAGTGTTCATATTATTTCATCGATATTCCATTTCCGTTTGAAGTGATGGTTATGGTGTAATTACAGTTAAAGCGAGGACTAATTTCACTGTTCTGTATGTAACTGTAACTCCAAGTTGATTTAGAGAAATCGGACTCATTGTGCTTTAAAATAGGACATACAATCGTGTAAATAAACATCAATTCTGTGAATACTGCTATTTAAAAACGCGGCTGTTGACAGTCCAAAGTTCGAATCTTGCTTCTGAAAGAGAAACCTCATTAGATAATAGACAACTCCTTTATTGGCCTTAACATCATTATGGTTTTGACTTTATTGAACATTCATTTTGTGATAAATATTTTTAGAGCCCTGAAACACGTCTAAAATAATAGTTACTGTATATATTGCAATCATATTAGAGATGTATAACGCATATTTCGTCTTGTAGCGCCCTCACTGAAAGTTGTAGTTGCTGAAAGATTTAATCAGAAGAATGATCTCGTTTTCCATTGTCAGTTGTTATTATTTTATCTGGTCAGAAATCCTAGTATGTTACAACAGATTATGAGAACAGTGTATCGGTATGTTCCGTTTCCTTGTACTTACCTGTTTGACGTGTAGAACACACACAGAAAACCAGACTGATAATCATTGATTTAATCTTTAGAAAAAAGATACAGGAGGAAAACATCTAGGCGAAATCAAAAGGTCTAAAGAACATTGCAAAACGCACAGGAGAAACAAAAAAGAGCACTGATTGTCGGAAACGAGCTATAATATCTAATATCAAAGTTACTGTAAATTTTGTTTCTGGTGGCCATTTCGACAACTTTGTGTCTTCGGTGTAAATTAAATCTTATACCATTGAATTTTTGAACTTGCTAGTGATTTGTTGTTGGTATGAAAGTGTAAGTAACAGGTTCAATGAATCTTTCGAAATTGTAGGAAGAATAAGAGCAATCGCGTGAGTTGGGCAAGATTTTTGAGAAACAAGAAACCAAAACTTTGGTAAACCCAGGTTCAGCAGATGGCCATTTCAAATAATGTCTCTTCAGTGCAGAAAAATGAAAAAAACATTTCGAAGACCAAAAAATCAGAGCAAAACAACATCTATCTTAAGGGCAAAATTAACTGACGACAAAGCCTTTTATAAGGGATCGGAGATATTCAATAATTTGATAAAATTCTTGACCTTTCAAATGACTGGTTACCCGTGATCAAAAGTAGCCATTGCAATGCATAAGGAAAACTATCCATGTGACGTGCTTTATGTCATGAAGTCGAATGAATATGAAATTGCGGGTACATTAAGTGGTTAAGTAGATATAAACACGTAGTCATATTGCTATACTCTCCCCAAAACCGGTAAAACCTATTCTTTGGTCCTAAACTAAATGCCAATTGTAAAGACCACTCGATTTTAGGATGCTGTATGCTGTCCAGACATCTTCTGGTATATACTGGTATGTTTGGAAACCAGATTCTACATAATGGTGCATCCTCTGCATATCCCCAAGCAAAACCGAGATGACGTCATCTAAACCACCCACGTCATCATTTGGATAGTTTGTCAGGCTAATATTTGGTGAAGTTATATACACTTTGCAATCCGAATCTGGCCATTGTTTCTGAAATGTTGCTAAAGTACGACGTCCCATGTACGGTTTTTGAACGAATACAACTTTCTTTGGAAGTCGGTTTAAGGATGACAATAGTTTGTAACTAAATCTCATATTTTCTCCTGTATTTGTTGAATTTGTTTCCAATAAGATTTTAGCTTCAGGCACTCCTTGATTGACAGCCACATCTCGAAAAATTTCAGCCTCCGACTTCTCCCATTTTCCTATCAAATAAAAAATAACACTGAAGTATTGGGCAAACGGTCATCGGAAGAACTTTTCATCTTCGTTGTAAAGAAAAAAAAATGGAAGCAACGCTTCAAATGAAAGAAAAAAATCAAATTTTGTAAATGAAAGAATAACAAAATACAGATTGCATTGGATCTTATTAATCCAGACCGAGATTTCGACAGCTTATGTCTCACCTTTGCAAATAAGAATCAATCATTTGGGAGATTAAAACAAATAAAAAAAATAAATATATCTAAGAGGACTAAAAACAAAAGAACCTAGAAGTAATAGAAAAACCGGCAAGCACATAGATTTGCACTAGAAAGATCCTTGTAGGTTTTATGAAATAAGGGAGTATGAGTGTCAGATTTCAGAAGCATTCGATATTATCCCGTTTTATCCATTTAAACAGGGTAAATTTGCTTTGCACATGTATCATATTTTATAAGTCATAGATCATTCTAAAATGCATAAAATTGACGATTTTTATATTTTTTTCAACTTTTAATTATATTTTCACATATTTTAACGCATGTAAATAGCCAATTGAAATTGAAAGAAAATTCTAGAGAGGACTATTTCCCGCCAAAATTTTGAAGTCGAATATCTATAAAATTCTTACATGGATTTTCAAAATTTTTGCTCGTGTTGGTCTTTTAGCCAAGTTCTTCAAAACAAAATGCCAGCATTTTAATTGTAATTATGAAATTTCTGACACTCGTACTCGTAACTAATCAAATAATAGGTTTTGGGTGAGAACTGAAGAACAAAATACTAGTCTATACTGAGCTTGAGATCTCCCTGCATGACGGTAAGAGGCCACCAGGAGAAGCATCTATCCAGTTGAAACTGTAGGACGACTTTATTAAAAGTTATTGTTTATTCCCTTATTTGCAGATTTTTATTTGTTTCCCTTTGATAAAGAAAATGTGTGTCATTGTTATATGTAAACCAGAAAATATTTGAAAGATGAAAGATTCCAGTTAAATGTTCACAAGTGGGATATTCTCACGTTGTTATTTCAAATGAGAACATTTTGTGTAAAAGATAAATATCATACGCCCCTTAAAGAGAAGCATTTCTCACTTTTGAGACACAGCAGTTCCTATTTTTAGCGGTGTGAGATTTCGTAGAAGACAGAAATTACCAAGCAACGTATTCAGACGTCATTGACGTCGCTTAGGAACGTCGGATGTCAAGTATGGCTTGGTGGTATAAAAACCGTAGTTTGTGAATGCAAAAGTGAGAAAATAAATCAAACACCGTTGAAAATGCAAGATTTAGAAATCTCAGACACCCTCGGGTAAGATTTCAATGGTCAAATATTGAAATCTTACCATTGGGTTTCTGAGATTTCTCGATCTTGCACTTTCCCCGGTGTTAGATTCATATAGTCTCGTTGTGTAACCCGTTGTGTATGTAAAGGGAAATCGATGTTTGTGTAACCTTATGTGAAGTGGAAAAGCCTTACGTTTTTCGTGCGTTTGGAAATGTCTTACTTTATTCAAGGATTTGTATAGCGTTTCACTGTACAAATCTTTGCTTTATATGTTTGGTAACATCAATCAGTAATAGACTGTCCTCAAACAAAAGCCTATGGCTTCGGACAACGGTTCAGTTCTCAAAAACAGCTGTAGTTTTCGAACCAAGTGAATCACTGTATCATGGAGGGTGTCTAATAAAAAATAGGAGCTGTTTACTCTACCGGTGCATTTGATATTACCAATAGTATTAATTGGGTCCGAGTTGTTCATCTGTCATGTGTCTGTATGTTTGTCACCATGTTTTTATGTGTCGTACCAAAAGTCCAATGAACTGGCCGTTCCGTATGTGATGTCTTGGTCCCTTTGTGTTCATTAACTTTGCACTATTCTGTTTTGGACTGAAGGTTCAGTTCTCACTTACTTGTTATACATTTTGTATATTTTCACATTGAACATGCCCTTGTTTATGCTTGGACAATCACCAACCTTGATGTCGCAAATTCAGCATTCCAAACGAGTACGAATGTGAAGTTATTTAGCCAATCACAATAAGGCAAACGGTCTACAGACTTTCATTTCTGATGCATTTATATAAGGTAAATAGTATAAGGTATAATCAATCACATTGTTTGTGTTAAGAGGAAATGGGTCGCGTGTTATTTCAAATTCAGTCGTTAAGCAAATGCCTGTGTAAAGCAGAAACTGATCATATTGTTTATATTAACGGGAATGTTTCCTGTTGTTCGTGGGAAGTAAAAACGACCCCCTCCCACCCTCGGGGTTAACTTTAGTTTACATACCTTGAACACTTACCTCTTGTTAAGGTCCCTGATTTTCCAGAAAATAAAACGAAGTCAGAGACACCCTGATGCCATAATTCAGCAACCCTAATGGCGATACGAACATCATGGCTACCCAGTCCTATGATAATATCGCTCTAAAACAAAGAAAATATATTGCCAATATAAACCCCACACGGACAAATCCACAATTAATACTACTATAAATGTTTCACGGTTTATGCTGAGATTGTTTTGGGAAAAAATTAAGGCATACAAACCGTAGCTACCGCAATAGATATTCATGTTCGATAACTCTTTGAAATAAAAACTATTTAAAATGAATTTAAATGAAAAGTTTTCTCTGAATAAGAAGACTCAAGAAAAACGAGTGACCTTATCTTAAACTTGAAAACAGTATGTGTCTAATTTTCTCTTTTCCACCGAAACTAATACAGAATGACCTTATCGTTTATTTTGTTTCTAGCTTTTGAGGAATAACAGCGATATTTCGCTCTTATTTGGTATTTGTTAACTACCCATTTGCCACCTATTGGCAAATAGATAGATTATGCAATAACTGATTTTTCTGCCCGTTTTCACGAGTATTTATTTATCTTTTTGAGGGCGATTAATTCTTGAAATATTGAATTTTGCACCAACCCATTTTATATCAAGAGTTGTCGCGCGTTGGTCGAATTTTCGCAATAGTTTTGGAGTTAATTGATATTGCTCCAGCTTTATAGGAAAAACAAGATCTAATAGATCCAAACATCAGTTTAATATTTGGGGAAAAGAAAACATCTCAACTAAATTTATACAACAAAGAAAGAAAATCCAAAAAGATGAAATGAATGTAAAAATATGCCACCTTCATTTTCATAAAAATTAACAAATATGTCATATTTTAGATTTTTTAGTTGTAATCAATTCACAAAAAAAAAAAGAGAAACCTTAAAAAAAGTAAAAAAATGAAAATAATTACTAAACGAACAATCTATTGTCGATGAAAATCGCTGCAAAACTCTCCACTAAAATCTATCGGAAACCTTTTTTTTGAAGGCTGGATCCGCCGGTGAACACATGCCACATCATATGCATATATACATGTTTGTGCTGGCTCAAGTTAAGTGCTTGAATTTTTACTTTTACCTGTTTACCTATCTAATATAATGTTTACAGTTGAGGAAATGTTTATATATATTTAGGTGTAATAATCAAGTATTTCTCTTAAAACGAAAGTGGTCCTGAAGGGACCGGGGAGGAAGCATACTTGATGCAAGAAATGCAAATAGTGTACCAGGAGCACAGCTGATTCAAGAAATAGTGTACCAGATGCATATGTTTGGAGAGTCTTTACAAACCATAAAACAAACTTCTGTGAATTATTCAAAGGCAACACTTGTTGATTCTAATATCATATTACCCTATCAACATGCATTGCCTATTCCATTACTGAGTCTCTTATACCAGAAAAAGACGTATCAATATGCTTAACTCCGGAACTTACTGGTTGTTTTGTAATGAACACTTACTGTATACAAATGATGATCGACTTTGAGATAGTTCCATATTTTCTGTGCTGCATCTAAATGTAGTGTTGTTACGACAGGGCATACATCACATCCTGATGATATAACTGCATGAAGTATTATTCCAAAAATAAAATTTCGCATTAGATACGCGTTGTTGTCTGATTTGACAGGATTTATGTCCCTTTATTAGATAAATAATTATATACCTGACGATCAAGATAAAGTATTAAACAGCAAAACAATTCAGTGATAAAGGAAATCATATCATTTAAAGAAGTACGTATGACAAAACGAAAATAAACTTTCAAAAAATTGTTGAGAAATAACACACAACAAAAGTTAGTATGAATTTAGATTCTGCGTATTTCTCTTCAGTACAGATTAAATTAGAACATTTGGAAATATGTATAAAAGCTGATAGCGAACATCTAAATATCAAAACCAAAAGCTAAGGACAGTGCTATGCACGAGGGAGATATTCCGTAGTTTTGATTTTTTTCTTTGAATTAATAGATTTTGATGATGTTCTTTCCATTAATAACGCAACTTTTGCTAAATGGACCCCATCAATATATCCACCAGAACAAGAGATAAAAGAAACGACAAAAATCCATAAAATACATGGACTCAAATCTCGAATGAGACGAAAATGGTCATCTCTGTACTAAAATTTACGACAAAAGGGACGACTTTTATTTCAAAATTATCAATTTCCCTAACATGGACAGTATTATTCCGGCTTCTCTTGCTAACGGAGTGTATTTTTCACAGTTGATCGTTACGCGAGAGCTATAGCACAATTTTGTACATACTTTCTCATTAGGCATAGTTATCTCCGTGACCGTCTTATTAATCAAGGCTTCGAAAAATTCCGTCTCATACGATCATTAAAAAGATCAGTCCTTTGTGGAAAATTTTGAAGTTTCGGTCCGAACTCTGATTCAAGAATATGATCATTTCTTTTAACTGTCTGCGACCTTTCAACACCAATTGTTGTTAAGTTGCTACCGGACACTATCGCAATGTAAATGGAGGTTTGGCGAGACTTAAAACCGGTTTAACACCCATTTCTTTTGAAATGCCTGTAACAATTCAGGACCATTTAGGTCGACAATTTTTCCGGTGGTTTTCGCCTAATTTGTCTTTTTGTTTCATGGACTTCGGCTCTTGACAACTCTGTTCGGTAATTTTGTTATTACCCCAATTTAAAATATTGCAGGTTTCCATATTAAATCGGTTTTTGGGCCAGCGCCAAATATTGGCTACTAGGTTGGGGAATACCCTTGAGGCCTAACCTCGTGGGACTGACAGTCTACCAGCAGAGGGACGGTACCTATACTATTGTTTTAACCTAAAAATATAGCTTAATTGCTTATGCAAGTTTTAAGACATTATATGGACGTACTATACTTTTCATTTTGTTATTTAATACCACTGGGCCGATGGCTCTGCTGATGGACTGCTAGTCCCCGACAGTATTCACAAACCCGAAAACAGATCGTATTGAAACTTGCCATATCTAAATTTTCAAAATTTTGTTCAAAACTAAGGAGTATCTCCTTATATCTCCTGCATAGCTCTGTCCTTAGCTGAATTTTGGCTTTTCTATTTAGGTCCTTTTGGTTATTTCTTCCCTATCAGCTTTAACGTGTTTTTCGGTAAATTAACTTCCAAATGTTGTGGTTTTGATCTGCACTGATGAGGCATAAGTTGTCAAAATGTGCATAATTATGCAGAAAATAAATTAACATTAACTTCGGTATTTTGTTATTTAGTAGTCTTCAATGGCATTTATCTTTTCTTTGTCCCTTACGTGAAAAAAATGTCATATTCGCTGAAAGTATAAAATTACAGGCCGGGTGAATAGTTGCAATATTTTCTACAAAAGTGGAACAAAACGCTAAAGGAAAAATTGATAATATATCCACTTAAATTTGATTTGATGGGCAGACATACAAATGTACATGAGGCGTAAGTGCATTAGTGGCAGTGCTTTCATTCCGTTTGTATATAACTCCCTCGGGTAGAATTTCTACAGCACTTGAATACAATTTTGAGCTCCATCACGGAATAAACAGCATAGTACAACACAACAGGTATAATACATCGACAAATGAATACAGAAGCAAAATGAGGAAAGGGGAATTCAAAAATTCAAAATCACATTTCACATTGCAATTCACATCCAACACGAATTAAGACAAGACAAACACAAAACAAATAAACAAAAACGGATAAGAACCACACAAAACTAAAGCACAAGCAGTGTGAATTGTAATCTGGAAACAGATTAGTATAAGCTTTAATAAGCTTGTTTCTGAATCCAGTAGTTTATTTGTCTATATGTATATTTAAGTATGTTTATCTGAATAAATATGTTTAAACCAATCAGTGTGAATCCCTACATAAACTGAGGTATCATCAGGTGTTCCGGAGAGCTCCACTTGCGGCACCAGTCACAAGTTGCCATTCAGCGAAAAGTTCGGTTGTGTCACAGTCGGTGTTTGTCACTCGGGTAATAAATATTTTACAAAAGGATATGGAGTAATTGAACATGAGACCATAACACATATGTTAACCCCAACTGCAATAATTTTAATGAGCTGTATGGCCATTTCAGAAATTTATTTCTCGTCAGCAGCACTAGAACTCTGCATCTACAGATATCTATTCTCATTTGTGAAATCGAAACATTGTAACGGTCTGTCAAATCATGGCGACAACCGTAAAACTCCTGTAGTGACAATTGCAACAGTGTCTGAACATACCCTTAATATAGAAGTTTTTATAAACGTTGGAATGTGCGATTACATTAGATATTCATTGGCACTAATTAATTTGTTTGATGATGTAGTCAATAGTCATCAAGTTGAAGTGCTGTATTTATATTTCCAGCTGCCTGGAAACTATCTAATTTTGAATTTCTTCACTCAGTTTTGTTAGTGAACAAAATTTTAACTAAATAATATATCTTTTTTTTTGAAATACTAAATACCATCGTTATCTAAAATGGCAGCCAATATGCATGTTAATTTGTCTGCCAGTGAAGAATTATATTGTAAGTGATAAGTCTATCTTCCTCTTTCTTGTTTACATGTTTTTGCTATTCTGATATAAAACGAATATGATGTGCACTAAGACAAGGCCTATCCGTCATCTATATTTAGCAAACTTGTAACCGTGCATCGTTCTTTGATCATCTGTCTAAACTGTATTCTGCACTTTCGCCAGTTCTAATTTCTACAAGTACTTACTTTCATGTAGGCGCCTTTTTGTGTTTCTAAAGATTGATAAGATATCAAAGGACTTCATTCAAAGACAAGAAAATGGCCGCCAAAAAACCGGAAATACCCGAGGGTTATCTTGGACCACAGGAAAAATTCGCCGAATTAGGGTTAAGCCCTATTTCACATCCGGACTCAGAAATACTAGCTCGAGAAAATCACGTCGAGATCAAAGTTCAGTCTACAAAACCCGTAAAATTCACTTACAGCCTGTTGGACTGTCGAACAGATAAAGAATTAACTCAATATGTCTTTGCTCAAAAGAAAGATGACGTCATTCATTATCTAGTGCACTTGCCGGAAGCAGGGTATTACAAGCTACAACTGTATGCGCTTTCAGCATTAGAACCGAGTAAATCTGTTCCGAACGTATACAATTATCTCATCCACTGCACCCGAGCATCTTGTCCAGCTAATACGTTTCCAAAACAGTATGCGCAGTTTAAAGAAGGATGTTACTTGCATGAGCCTCTTATTTTAAACTCGAATAGTACACTGACGAATGTTCACTGGAATGTAAACGTTCCTCATGCAAATAATGTAGCAGTTGTTATTGATAATGACTGGTTTCAACTCGAACACCGAGGTGGACCCGTATGGGAGAGAAAAATCAACCTTGAGAAGTTTCGGGGAAAGAAAGTGACACTTTCTGCTAATTTTGAAGGAACAGATGAAAGCAAGTATGCAACACTACTGGAATATCGTTTATAAGCACAATAATTTCCTTAAAAATGTCTGAATACTGGATTATCTAAATATTAAATGCGACAACAAATGTTTAAAGTGCTAAATTCTTTTCCGGTTTGCTCATTTAACAGTTTTAAGGCGCTTGCTATATATATGCACTTGTGACTTGAAAGTAACTTTATTTTTCATTTTGCATAAAACAAGCATACTTCAATTAATATTTAACATTTTCTGAATAGATGTAAGTATTGTTTTGTACTTCACATTTTTATCTTGTGTACATTAGGCTAAAATTGAGCAAAATGTAGAACAATTATCTATTAAAGATAAGTTAATAAGTAGCAATAAAAAGGTATCAGTTCATGAACTTTCTTTGCATTTACTACAATAACATTTCTTTAGCTGATCCGTATAAAATATACATGTATTTGAAAATGCAGATGCAATGATTAAGAATAAACATATTATACAATTCTGCATGAAAAGTTTAATCTTTTTTTCGACCAAATTCTTCTGCCTCTATGTTGCAATGACCTATCATCGTTATCATTTAATCTTAACTTTTATTATTTATTCCTTGTTGATACCGAATCTAATGTCCGTCTGATGTGGATTTCCCTCATATTCATATTTTACCATGTGTTGCAGGTTGTAACTGTACACTCCCTTCTTTGAGGAATGACTCTTTGTTTGGTCTTCTTCACCTATCTTCCGTTCGTTAATGTTGATTCCACTTTTTTAATATCTTTATTTTCGATTGTAACGAAACTTCGAGGGATTGTTGAACACAAAGTTATATCAACGTGTATAGTCAGAATGCTCTGATTTCTTATACCCATGTTTTTGGCCCCTTTTTATTGAAACTTATGGCTATTTTCTGATTTTATTCGAACTTCACAGCATTATTGACGACAATATCGTTTGGTCGGAAAGTTATTACACGTTTTCTAAATTTAGTAAGTAGACACCACTCTTCCTGCATCAACAAAGCTTCATAACACCGTTAATCATATTTTCTAGCTATGTATATTGTCTTTTCGGAATATTCAGCCAACTGTACACACAGAGTTCTAGCCCTTTATGACTAGTGCATTTTCAAAATTATTAAGATTGTTGGCTGTACCTCCCTTTTGTCTTTGATTCGAAAACAACCAAACTTCAACATTGTAGACTAAATGAAACGATAAAGAGAAATATATAGGTCCGCGCGCTTTAAACGGAGATACAAGATATCAAAATTGATTTCTCTAGGTTATTTGTTCTCTATCAGCTTTAACATGTTTTTTTCGGTAAATGGACTTCCAAATGTTTTGGTTTGATCTGCACTGAAGAGACAGAAGTTGTCAAAATGCGCATATGCAGAAAATAAATTAGAAGTAACTTCGGCATATTATTATTTAACATGAGGAATGTTTCGGTCTAAAATCTATAAGAAATTATATCAAAAATTTTATGAATACTTGTCAGGTGTCCTAATTTGATATATAGAAAACATTCGTATGCTCTTTATTTTTCTTAGATATGGTGTACTTGTACATGAGATAATACCTCATGTGTACACTTTGTTCAATTACTATTAATCTAAATTTATGTAAATTCTAAAACCGAAGGATTAACACTTCCTCCATCAAAGTTTTGTCCATAGCTCTATATTTGGTATTTCTGATTTTGTCTGATTTCGTTTGGTTTTATGCATTTTAAACATTTTTTGAAATTTTGATTTCCTTTGTTTGGGTTCTAGTGCTGCTGATGAGGAATTAATTTCCGAAATGGCCATACAGCTCATTAAAATTATTGCAATTGGAGTTAACATATGTGTTATGGTCTAATGTCCATTTACTCCACATCCTTTCGTAAAATATGAAATAAAAAGTGGTTTAGTCAGCAAAATTCTTTAAGGTACGTAAATAAGCGCCTCTATCGGTGAACGTTATAAATTTGCTTTAGAATGAACGTAAAATAGTTTTTATATTCACTTTAAATTATCATCTTTTCAAACTGTATCCTACAATTTTTTTGAAAAACTGATATTTTGATGCTAAAGATGTTTCTGTTTTATTGATACAATTTTTTTATATGGTCACCGAGTTCGTTTTCGTGGTATAGATCGCTGAATAATGGTTAACCTTTTAAACTACGCCTAAAATCATAACTTCAATCGACGACGTCGCTATTTTGACGGCGGGTTTTATCGAAAAAATCCATTTTTAGCATGCCTATTCAATTTTCAACTATTTATAGCATTGTACGACATCTACATGTAATATTTTACGAAAGGATATAGAGTAAATGAATATGAGACCATAACACATATGTTAACTACAACTGCATTAATTTTAATGAGCTGTATGGCCATTTCGGAACAATGAATTCCGCTGAAACTGGTGTAAGGTGCCGTCATGAACTTACTATACGGTATAGGCAAAGCTCATTGTTTAAGACAAAGTGGTGACTTCAAAATAAAAATAAGCTTGTTCCATTGCTTGGTTTTACCATGTATTAGTAGAGACTTTGTCTTTTGCATTTCATTGTTTATTTAAAACTGGAGTTTGTCTCCCTTGCAGTGTGGAGTCTGTCTAAAAGATTCCCGTGGTCTCTATATATTTCAGTTATGGTGTTCTTGTCACTCATTTTTTATATATTCAAAATAACATTAACAAGTCTTTCAGACAATAAACATATCAGACAAGCAAGAAAATACTACATATTACACAGTCTGTAAGTGACCTATTATTAAGAATTTAATGCATTATTTTGAAGTTTCATTGGGGTATGAAAGTGTTGACCGAAGCACATTTTTTATGAAGCGACGTAAAATGTGCGCCCGGTCAACACTTTCATAATCCCTATGAAACTTCAAAATAATGCATTCAATTCTTATAATTACATTTTAAAACCAAATCATAAAAAACAAATTTATTGAAAAGATAGTACATCATGTACAATGGGATTCTTTTTTCTAATTCATCCGCCACGTGGTCATATGATTAAATGTGTTTCACGGGAATTGCAACACCACATTGATATGATATGTGAGCGATGTTCACCTATCAAATTGACGGAATTGCAAAAATATGAAAAACAAGAAGTTGTATAGCGTTAACAAAATCAGAAAGGAAAGGAAGATTTCACTTAGTTTCCAATTTTTTTAACACTTTGACAATGTTGAAGATCATTGTTAATTCAAAAATTTCAATAAGAGAAAAGGCAGTAACTCCAAGATGCGTTATTGTTTTTTTTGCTCAAAATTGCAGGGTATGTAGATCTTGTCATGCTGATTTTTTTTATCACGAAGTGTCAGTGTTTTAATATTTGTAAAGGTTTTTTTTAGTAATTTCAAAAACAGTAATGTAACATGTTCTATTCTGAGTAACAGTATCCATATTCTTTGGTCCTTGGACTAAACGAACATTATTTTAAGCAACATAAAGATGATCCAGGCAAAGTTTGATTCATATAGGCCAAGTAGTTCCAGACGAAAAGATTTATAAAAAAGTTTATGACGGACAAATGACGTCGGACGACGGCGGCCTAGTGATTGCAAATGCTTACCATGGCTATGGCAAGGGGAGCTAGAATTGAGTGCTGAGTACTAATTAAAATAATGATACTTAACATGAAGCAAGAAATATTTTTCAGTGTCTGTTAGAGATTAACTGATGATATTGCTTCATATGTACTCACAATCAGACGGTAATTGATGATACAATGTCTACATTGTTATTGTATATATGTATGCAATCTGATTAGTGGTGTGGTATGCATAAAACCTGTCTACCTTTCGATTACTTGTATACGCAGTTTGGTCATTCGTATTGGCAAGAATTCATTTCTTGTGGTTAACTATACAATGAAGTGGTATTACTTTGTTATATTCGCAGATGATAAATTAATACCAAAATTACCGAACAGAGTTGTCAAGAGCCGAAGTCCATGAGACAAAAAGACAAATCAGGTGGAAAAATAATAAAACGTTTGCTTTTTTCGTAGTTAATGATTTACAATATCAAAGTACATAATTAACGTTTTACTTATTTATCATTCCCTGAGACTATTCAATTTTATTACGACTGTTAAACGGCAACTGTCCTTGCATGCCGTGTATTTTAGTTTATTGAAAATATCATTTCAGAAAAAAAAACAACAGGGCATTCAAGTTTTACTTACACCTGCAAATATCTGCGTTATAGACTTTTTGGTATTTATTGAAAACATCGGAGAGCTTTTTCGGACATTTTCTGAACAATACACAGGAGGGCTTTTTCGGACATTTTCTAAACTTATAGCACAACCCCCATTAACACATGATGTATATGAACTGAATCTTGAATATGAATATCTGTTCGCTAAAATCTGCATTGCTCTCTTAGATATAGATAACTAAATAACGAACTTACTGTGAATTTTGTTTCTGCATTTGCGCATTTCGACAAAAATTATGTCTCATCAGTGCAGATAAAAGTTTAAACTTTTGCAAGACCATAACTTAAAAATGTTTAAAACCTGATAGAGAATAAATAACCAATATGATCCAAATGTAAAGCCAAAATCATCTAAGGACAGAGCTTTGCATGAGGTAGACACTCCTTAGTTTTCAGCAAGATTTACAAAAATTAAGATATTGCAAGTTTCTAAATAGAATCGGCTTTCGGGTCAGCATTGAAGTACTGACTGCTGAACTAGTGAATACCCTCCGAGACTAACAGTTCACCAGCAGAGCCATCGACTCAGTGGTAACATATAACTAAATACCGAAGTTACTGCGAATTTTGCTTTTGCATATGCGCATTTCGACGACTTATGTCTCAACAGTGCAGATAAAATCTAAACGTTTGGAAGACCATTTACTCAAAGATGTTTAAAAACTGATAGAGAGCAAATAACCAGTATGATCTAAATATAAAGTGAAAATCAGCTAAAAACAGAGCTTTGTATGAGGAATATACTCTTTAGTTTTCAACTAAATTTACAAAAAAAAATGGATATTGCAAGTTTCAAGATAGAATCGGCTTTCGGGTAAAAATAAAAATTGCGGGTAAAAATAAAAATTGATCTCGTATGGAAGGCCATCAACTCAAAGATGTTAAAAAACTCACAGAGAGAAAAAACAATATGATATAAATGTAAAGCCCAAATCAGCTACGGACAGAGCTTTGTATGAGGGAGATACTCCTTAGTTTTCAACAAATTAACAAAAATTTAGATATTGCAAGTTTCCAAAATAAAATCGACTTTCGGGTCAGCACAGTAGTACTGATAACTGGGCTGGTGAATACCCTCGGAGACTAACAGTCCACCAGCAGAGGCATCGATCCAGTGGTAACAAATAACTAAATACCGAACTTACTGTAAATTTTATTTCTGCATCTGCGCATTTCGACAACTTATGTCTCATGAGTGCAGCGGAATCTAATCGTTTGGAAGACTCAACGAAAGATGTTTAAAAACTGATTGATCAACACAAGGACTGTGACTAAATTTGGTTAAAAATTGATCTCGTAGATCTTTGAATGCGTTTCTTATAGGATCTTGTGTAAAATTTTTTGCTTGATTATCGTTGATGGGGTACAAACATAATAATCAAGAATTTCAAAGTGGGTCATCAAAGGATCTCCAAATTTGATTTAAATGGCAAAGATGTCCAGAAAATTCTTTGAATGCTTCTTTCTTCAGCTTCGAACGACCAACGGCAAAGTATTCCCTGCGGTTAATTATGGAATCTTCTATGAAACAAAAAAAAATCATAACTTTTTAAGGGGCTTACTAAGAATTGTTGTGACCAACGATATAGTTCTTTCAGAAGAAAAGATTTGGATCTTCACTCATAAATGTTTAACTGTTTGTACCCTGTCCGTTACTTTCGATGAAATACATCGGCAATCGAAAACTGAACGAAAAAGTGAGAAAGGGAAAAACATAAAAATCAAAATAAGAAAAAAAGAAAAGAATTAATATTTATCTATCTTTGATTAAAACAGCCTTACAAAGCACAATTAATAAACAAAAATACACAAGAACCCCACAAAACTAAAACACTAGCAGTGTAAACCCCTGCAAAAACTAGAGGCATCATCAGGCGCCACGGAATGTTAAGTATGATCTGCTTCAAGATTGGCACCCGTCAAACTACCAATTGAAAGTCCTGTTTTGACAGAGTCTGTGTTTGTTACTTCTCTCTTAAATTTCGAGCTCATTTTGATATGTTCCAGACCATACGCGTATTTGGACCGTACGGTCTAAATGTACGCGTATGGTCTAGCTCGTATCAGACCGTACAAGTATACTCATAAGGTCCGACCGTACGCGTACGGTCAAAATACGCGTATGGTCTGGAACAGATATATAAGATGAAGTTATCCTTAAATTGAAAATCGTTCAATGAAAGAACATCATCTATATAACGGAAACTTAAATAAAAGGACTTGGCTAGCTTATTGTCTTTTTTCTGAACGAGCCTTTGTACGAATAAGGAAACAAGTCGGCCAAAAGTGGCATACAATTAATCCCATAGGTATCCGTATTGTCTGCTGAAATACTTGTACTCCAGATTCTTTCAATATGTTATCAGTTGCGGTGACCTCCCCGTATACTTTTTGTTTGAATCATGCAGTGTGATGTTTTACAAAATATACCCCATTAATATGAATATCTTGTTTCATCAGTTTTAGTTCAGAAAAACTTTTGTATTAAATCCCGAAGAACTGACTTAAACTTATGTGAGAAAATAGATACTGTGAATTTATTTTCTGCATATGCGCATTTCCACAACTTATATTATATATATATCTTCAGTGTAGATAAAATCTAAACGTTTGAAAGACCATCAACTCAAAGTTGTTTAAAAACTCATAGAGGAAAAAATAACCAATATGGTCTAAATGTACAGCCAAAATCAGCTAAGGACAGAGCTTTGCACGAGGGAGATACTCCTTAGTTTTTAACAAAATTTACAAAAATTTAGATATTAAATTCAGTGGAAGGTAGATTTTCTAACTATCTTTCGCGTTTTTGAGAATTCATCTCTGATTCAGCCCACTTCTTTGAGGGAACCACCGAACTACTTTTGTGGCCAAATTTTGCTTGTATTGGTATATTTCTTTCAGCAGAAAAGATTTTTGAACGTATTTTTAGAAGAATCCTATGAAAAAAATATTAAAAGACAGAACAAATAAGAATCATTTTTGTTTGGTCAGGTTTCAAATTAACTCCTGTTTAGAGACGATCTTTGATTACGCTTTCCCAGAAAGTCTAATGTTAAACTATGTTCATCGTTGATGATCATCTTGGATGAGGTTCGAACATGATAATCACGGACCTTAAAAGAGGCATTTAAGATCCAGTTCATTTTTTACTTTCACTCATAGCGAAGAAAATCGTTCAACACATTTCTATAGGTATATGGTCCTATTTTTTACTGATTTATCTTGAATGAGGCAAGGCCATGAAAATCTCTGATTTTGAAAGGTTCGTGTATTACGCAACTGCTTTTTTATCCGAATCTGGTAAAAATTGGTTTCAGTGGAGATTTTTAAGGCATTTCTGTATGTTCTTACTCACTATGCTTCCTCCTGACGACCATCTTGAATGACGTACAACTCGGGATAGCCGGACTTGGTACCCGCACTAGCAACAGATAGCGTAGGATTAAACCGGTTAATGGGTACCCAACTTACCCTTTCTTATAATATAATAAACGAACGAATAAAATCCAATAGATGTCAAATTAAATTCTATTAAAATTCTTGAGAAGGAAACGAAGAAAATAAAGATCCAATCATTTTTTCATGTCAAATATAAGTCGAGCCATATTTTGTAAGGATACGATTTAAATAAAAAAATGTTATCAGCTCTTTACCATATCAAATGTTAATGCTAAATTCAATTCTATCCTACGTCCTGCAAGAAAGTAGGAAAATAAAGATGTCACTTTCTCATTGTCAAAATGTCCAAAACAAATATAATTCTAGCCTACTTCGGTAAAAAGAAATGTATTTAACTCTACCGTTTGAAGTGTTTACGATAAATTTAATTGCATATTAAATCTGGAATGAAACGAGTTAATTGAAAACATCAGCAGCTCTTTACAATGCCAAAGGTCCATGTCTAATGTCACATTAACCCTGAAAAAGAAATAAGTATTTGACGGCCCACTTCTGCAATCGTAATACGGAATTTTTATCATAAGAATACAAGGCCTTTCTAAAGCCATTCAGTTTTTGAGCTTAACATGAAATTTAGAATAAAGCATAGGAATTCTTGCGATTGGATGATAATCGAATCAAAATATTTTAACTATTTATTTCAAGCATCCCATTCTGTTTACAATGTCTGACATTTTATTACCGCGGATAGGCCAAAAATGTGCTAAAAGTAAAAAGATTCAACCTCTTTGAATTCCCTTTCTTATTCAATTTTTGAAGCTCTTTATTAGTACTTGTTGTTTCCAGGGAACCCGGGCATTAAATTAGGCTTGTACTACTAAAATAGGGTGATCATATGGAAATAACTCTGTTATTCATATCTCAACGGACACTAAGTAGCCATTTTATCAATTGTTAAAAAACCTGACAGATTGACTTTACATCAATTTACTTGATCTTGTGTCTTCAAGGCTGAAAGTTTTTGTCTCGATTTTTACACTAGACATTAACTTAATCTTGTTTCAATATTTTGAAATAAAATTTCATTATAATAGTTTATTTGGTTTAAATTTTGATCTATTTTGTTTCAAATATTATTATCGGTATGCATTTAATTACTGTTCTTTTCATACTGTGAAGCTTTTGAAGACTGTACTTGGCTAGCTCTGAATTCTTATTCACTTTTTTAATCTGTTTACTTTTTGATATAATTCTTAGAATAATTTATCCCAAAATGAAAAATGATTGGCATTGAGGAATTTAATTTAAAGATTAAATAACTACAAGAGTGTATATAATTAAAAGATGTGTTTCATCGATAGTAACTTTATGTTATTTTTATCTGTTTGACTTCAACAATTTGAATTTATTTTTTCACTTCGATGAAAGATATAAGAAAATGCATTTGATAGCAAGTATATTTTCTTATTTTTGACCTGATGTTTGCCCTGTGGTTGTTTAAGTTTTGTTATTGTCTTCTGTTAGTCTTTTTGTCGGGCATTGGAAAACAGCGATTGTGAGAAAACTTTCAAGTTAATTTTATGTTTGTCGACCCCGCATTCATAGATGATGATAAGCATGGATGTAGCGTTCCTCGACAATTTCAGCAATAAATTCCACTCAGATCTGTTCTAGGGGCCGTCTCAAACTTAAGATGAGGTATAAGCAAAGTTCATTACAGAAAGCCTCATGCTTACTTCAAGATATCATGTGCACTTACTGAATATCCCGTCATTGGTTATATTCCATTTTACCATGTTTTTGTAGACTTTGTCCCATATACATTTACTCCACATCCTTTCGTTGTTATATTTCATTGATTTTACCATGTTTTTGTAGACTTTGTCACATATACATTTACTCTTGTCACATATACATTTACTCCACATCCTTTCGTTGTTATATTTTATTGATTGTACCATGTTTTTGTAGACTTTGTCACATATACATTTACTCCACATCCTTTCGTTGTTATATTTCATTG